>CAUYPO010016623.1:0-49999 GCA_963574435.1 Cheirogaleus major | reverse complement strand
AGACAGAGTCTCACTCTGTTGCCCTGGCTAGAGTGCCGTGGCATCAGCCTCGCTCACAGCAACCTCAAACTCCTGGGCTCTGGCGATCCTTCTGCCTCAGTATTTCAGTTTTGATGGCACTGGCAGGACACTGGGCCATCTGGTTTCCAGAGAATCCATACAAGCATCCTCTACATGGGACGTCCTCTGGTGGTCCACCCCCAGCCCTGTTTACAGCATTTCCAAACTTACGACATAATCACAGAAGAGAATGAGAGCCCCTCTTCGTACTATTTCTCTATTGCACATTCCAAATTTGGCTGCCAAGTCAGAATCCTCCTCTTCTCCAGACATCTGGGGACTAAGTAACTTCGTGCTGGACAGACTGTGTCTTCTAGAAGGAGCAACAGATGCATTGACAATATTTCTGGATGGCAGTGAGCTTATTTGCAAAATACTGAAGATGATTATGTTTAATTCTAGTTCTAAAACAGACAAGTTATTTTAAGTATTGCCATATCTGAATGATGCATGTGTAATATATATTCTCAGTTATCTATTTCTGAGGTACGATAAACTAAAGCTGAAAAACTAAAGAAAATAGAGAACAGGCAGAAAACTAAAATGTTTGACTAAAAGGCAAAATCCACCATAAAGCTGAACATTCAATAAGCACTTTTATTTCAGAATTCATACTAGCTATGTTTGATAAGCAAGCAATTGCCTTTGAAATTCCCCATCTGCCAGAAAGAAAACCTTCATCTTTTATATCTTACTATACATTTCTCACCAAAACGTCACTCTAACATGTCTACAGTGCATATAGTATATTATGGAAACATTGTTTAAAAGTATTTCTTCTCCACTAATTAAGATTATGTCACTTCATATTTACTTCTTCTCACTTCATCTTTTTTCTTTTTGAATAGATGGGAATTATAAACCTTGAGACCCTTGATTCCAGTCTAAGCACTTAAAACAATCATTGCCACACTCCCAAACTGTCCCTCTGACTTCAGGGTCTGAACTCAAACAATACCCTTTTTGTGGCAACAAAGAGCCTTTATGGGGACAGACAGAGGTCACATGAGGGCAAGAATATTCTGAAATATGTCAGCTTTTCCTGCAATCCCTCAGAATTTAGAAGAGAACTGGTTAAAAAAAAAAAAAATTCCTACAGATTTACAATGTTATCAAACTGCCATTTCTGTTTTCAACTGGTGAATGGATAAGCAAACCGAGGTGGAGCCATACAATAGAATATTGCTCAGCAACCACAAGGAACAAACCACTGATACATATTCGTGCAACCACATGAATTAATTTTAAATATATTATGCTCAGTGAAAGAAGCCAGACTCAAAAGGCTACACCCTGTATGATTCCACTACTGCGGCCTTCTGCGATGGGCTAAACAGAGAGACGGCGTGGACCAGTGGTTCCCTGAGGCAGGGGCTGGGCACATCAGGGGAGGAGTAACTACCAAGGGACACTCCGGAAGGCACTGCTCTATATCGTGAAGTGGTGGGGTGACCTGACCATAATTGGTACAAAGAGTGCATTTTACTGTACTGTAAATTATATGTCAATTAAAAACCTAACGAACAGAAAACCTGTCCTTTCTCAGTCAGCTGTACTGCTAGCCTCAGTGTGCTTACGTTCAGCTGTAATTTTGCATTTTGTAATAATATAGCTATAGAGTAAAGAGGCTCTGAAAGAGAAGAGGCAGCATTTGTAATTCAAGTATTAGCAGTAGACATAAAGAAGGTCCCTACGTCAACTCCAATTTAGCCTCAATCTGTCACAGCACATGCCCTCAAAACCTCAGGCCAGATGCTGGTGGCGAGTGAACATCCCAAATCCAGGCTAACTACACATGCGGTGCTCAGAATGATACAAGTGGGGAAGTGACCAGCACGTCACATGTGGCCATACTATACCTATAAGTGCCAATGTAGGGACAGGAGCCTAATAGTCCACCAAACTGAAAGCAAATCATAAATATGTGCTGACAGAGTCCAGAAAAGACCAGACAAGGGCAGAGTCCACATGGGGCCCTCCTGCAGCACAGCACCCAGTGTGGCCTGAGAGCCAGCCCCACGAGTGGCCTGGGATGAGACGAGCAAGGGCCAAAAGGGGGTCAACGGTGAACAGCAGCAGTGTCTGCAACACCTGGAGAGCAACCTCACAGCTGCTGAGTTCACAAACAACAAACAGTGCTCTGTTTTGTATTTCATACTTCTAGTGGTTCATTTTTCTCATCTTGTGGAGATAAAAAATCCTCATCGCCCATTACACCGGGCTGGAGAAACATGGTCCTAAGAGCAGGGTTTAAACAGGAACAATCCTGTTCCCTAGGGAGTACTTTGGACATTTCTAGGGGTGTTTTTTTCCTTCAAACACAGGGAGACTTTAAGCACTTATATAATACTTAGGCTATATTATCTTCTTTATAGTACCATTAAGAAACTATATCTTTATGAAATTTAAGTGTAGATAGGTTAAAACTCCATTAGTATTTTAACTTTATTTCAGGGCAACAGGGGGAACAAAAGTTTAAAAAGGAAAACTGGGTCAGACATGGTAAAGAAGCTCCACCACGCAGCAAGCTCCCTGCATTCATAAAAAGCTAGAATTTGCTTTTCAGAGTGCAACAGAGAGACTCTGTCTCAAAATAAATAAATAAATATACAGCATTTCCAAGCAGTTTTGAAATTTGCTAAATAATTACTTCATTATCTAAGAATAACCAGAACCACATTTAATTCATAATGAAGTTAAAACATTGCAACATGTCTGGCTAAGGAAACAATTTACAGACTACAACTTAGCAGGAGGCATACAGCATGACAAGAATATCCCACAAGATGCAATGGTGTCAAAGAACTTGTCAAAAAATCATATTTAAAAAGCAATTGCCATTTTGAATGCCTTTAGTCAGACCACATTTTTTCTTCTACAGTATGATGTCCATGAAAGAAAGATTATCATGCAACAGAATTTCACAAACCCTCACGAAAAATGGAAAATGAAGATGCCTTAATATCTGCCCAACCTCAGGTTAGCAAGGGCCTTAGAATAGAGTGGTGAGTGGTGCCCTGGGCTTTGGGGCCCTGTGGACCTACTTTGGGGTCTGCTGCACCTCTGCCCACCAGCAGTGGTCGGTGTGGTTGACGAGCAGCAGGATCTGACACCAGAGCAGCACCAGGGCCGGGTGTGTGGGGACCATGGAGCGCACCCGCAGGTTCAAGCTCTCCAGGGTGTAGAAACTGCCGTCACAGCCGTCGCTGGTGAAGAGTCTAGTGGCAGCTGCTGTGATTCTTCGGAACATTCCTAGAACCAAACAAAGTAAGGCTGATTAAGGGGAAATGTCTTTGCTGTTCATCTTGGTCCAACACCACATGACACTTAGAAATTCTCATTTTCATAAGCAGAAACAGATATCCCACTTATTTAAAGGATCGGCCAGGGAAGCTAGTGCCCTTACTCTCCCACTATCCTCCTTGGCACTGGATGACACTGCCAAATCCTGCAGGAGCTCCAAGCCAAGAGACTTCACTTTGTGCCACCAAAGTCTGGACACAGCTCCTTGCAAAGGAGGCAGCCATCGCTGAGCACCTCTAGTCGTTGTACTAAGGCCACAGCAATGCGGGCCTGAGTCTACCATGATAAACGGCTCCTTGGCTTGCTAAGAACTGAGGGACAGCAATACTACAAGAGGCCACATGGGCGCTATGACTGCCGAGAGATTACAACAGACAGTGCCCACACCAGTCCTGAGTTCCCACATGCTCTCTGCAGGCTACTGGCAACTAAGAGCCAGGTGGCCTCTGCCCCTTGGGCCACGGAGCATTCTACGATCGGGCAGGCCATCCATACTCAACACTGGCAACACAACCAGTTAGACCCTGCCCAAAAGTTCCTCCACGACATCCTTCTCAGAGCCTGGAAAAATTCCCTCTGAGAATTAGGATTTCATTCTATCCCCATCCACTCCTTTGGAAGAACACAAGTCAGCTCAACATGCTTCTCTCTTCACCCTCGCCCAAGGACACAGAGACACACTGCGAAGCACAGCAGGGACAGGTGGTGAGACAAAGGGCACAGAAGGGCCCCACCATACCATATTTGGGTCTCCTGGCATCACTGCTGGAACAAAAATCTCATTTCTGATCTATATTTCAACATATCCCAAATGTGAAAGGGTCTCCAAATAGTCAAAAACAGACTACAGATTTCTTATGATTTCATGATCCATTAGACCTATAACCTAAGGCAAAGGAAGAGAGCTAGCAAAAGCACGACACTGAGAGAACAAAGTCACAGGAAGGATGAGGAGTTCTAACGACTACCTCTGGCCCCTCTGGCTTCCTGGGTTTCTCTACCCTTGTTCTGCAGTTAGCATTGTCCACTCTAGCCCAGCCAGCACCAGCCTTATCCTTCTCTAGGCCCTCTGTTATTGCATGAGCTGGAAGGAATTCTGCAGCCTGGCCATGGAGCACATGGAGGGACAGACCAGGGATGTGGGGGTTTGGGGACAGGTACTAGAAAACCACAGTCAGCTGTGTTCTAGGTGACTGAGGGTCACACGGGTTCTGAAATCAGAATGCCTGGTTCAGGTCATGGCTCTGCCACTTACTACCTGGGTGACCCTGGACATACCTCACATGGGGCCTCAGCTTCCTCATCTGTTAAATGGAATTAAGAGCAGTTCCTATCACAGGGCTGCAATAAGGATCAAATAGTAAAAGCCAAGTAAAGGGCTCAGCATAGTACCTAGCACAGAGGAAATGCTCAACACCTGGGGTTGTAGTTGCTGCTGCTGCTGCTGCTGCTGTTGGAAGAATATTAAGAACAGTTCAGATGAAAGATGAGATGGACTCTAGTGGGGGCAGTGCCCCAATAAATGGAGAGGAGGAGGGCAGGCCAGGCTCACTGGGGCAGGGAGAGGAGCTGACAACAAAGCTGGAACTTTGAATACCCCAGTGATAAACGCTGACCCTGGAGAATAACAGCTATACTAGGGGCCAGTTCAATTTTAAGCATAAGTCTGAGGTATTGGCAGACTAGCAAGTCACGTATCTAGAAGTTGGATGGAAATTGGAGACAGACAAGAGAGTGACCAAGACTATTCAGGACTGTATGGTTAGGAAAGCCATCCACACAAGCAATAACCAAGGTCACAAAGGGGATGCACTACCAAGGTATAGGAGGGAGGCAGAGTTGGGGGAGAGAAAAAGATTAAGGGGTGGGGGCGAGTGTGCACGCAGAGGAGAGAGACCAAGGATAGACATGCAGGGAACATATATGACCAAGAGGCTGGACAAAGCAGACCATTAAAGTGGTCAAGTGACAAGAGGACAGTTCCAGTGAACCAAGCTGAAGGCCCAGGAAGACAAGGACTCAGAAAAGAACACAGTTGGCCTCTATGAAGGCATTTTTGGTAACAAGGGCAAGAGGCAGACTGCCTTGGATTGAGAAACAAGAGGGAAAACAAACCACTAGAAGCAACAAGAATAAATTTCTGAGACATTTATTTTGAAAAGTTGTATAGTATAAAAGACAGGAATAGACCAATCAATAATTAAGGAAGTAGTACAGCAGAGAAAGTATGTGTTTTTAATTATAGTCTGGGTTATTAGTGTGGCTATAGACAAAAGAGAAGCTACAGACGAGAAAGGAAAGACAAGAAATACATGTTTCCCTGCAGTAAGCATGCAATGGATATTCAAAAATGAGCTGTGGCCAGGTGCGGTGGCTCATGCCTATAATCCCAGCACTTTGGGAAGCTGAGGCAGGAGGACTGCTTGAGGCCACAAGTTTGAGATCAGCCTGGGGAACATAGCAAGAACCCACCTCTACAAAAAAAAGAAAATTAGTTGGGCATGGTGGTGCAGGCCTACAGTCCCAGCTATTCGGGAGGCTCAGGCAGTAGGATCACTTGAGGCCAGGAGTTTGAGGTTATAGTGAGCTGTGATGATGCCACTGCACTCCAGCCTGGGTGACAGAGCAAAACCCTGTCTCAAAAACAAAACAAAACAAAATGAGCATATAAAAGAAAAATTCAAGACAAACCAGAAGGATGTGATCATAGGGAAAGTAGATACCAGAGGGGATGGGGAAGAAGGCAAAAATACAAGGTTAGCCATGGGGAAGGGCCAAGTGGTCCACTTCTATCAGGAGTCGAGATGTGAGAAGGAGCCCAACTGCCCTTCCGAGGAGGAGAGGAGGAAGAACTGGACAAGCGCACAAGAGAAGGGTTCATTTCCTCTCTGCAGTGTGGGGGTGGACCCTTGCTGCAGAAATGGAGCCTGGACCTGAAGTGGGCACATCGGAAGGACTGGTAAAGGCCTTAGAAAGTTCTGCTCCAGGTGGCTCACCCTGAAGCAACCTAGCACTAACCCCATTGTGACACCTCCCTCATCCCCTCCTTCCAAAGGTTCCTCTGCTTTTGTCATCCTGGAATCACCTGTTTTTATCCCTCTGGAAAACTACATCAGAGACTACACTCATCTAACCCGGAGAGCACTTCCCAGTCCCTGGGAATGTGGGTGGGTCCATGACGAGGCATCACCAGAGAAACACCAGCAAAGGATGCATGTCACACTCCATCCAATGCAATAAATGATTCTTTCTTCTCTCACTTTTCTTCCCCAACTGAACACAGAATGCTGAGGCTTGGGGAGCAGCAGAACTACAAGCAGGAAGGAGCCCACGTCCCCAAATTTTCATGTGGATGAAAGCCACAGGTGAACCAGGAACATTATCCATGCATTGCAACAAAAACAAAAAACAACCTTCTGTTGTGTGAAGCCACTGAAATGTTGGCATTTATTTATTCCAGCAGCTACCATCACCTTAACTAATACAACAGCAATACTTAGGCAGAGGTTACAAGATGCTTTCTAGCAGAACCTCCCTTCCTCGTGTCACAAGTAGCAATGATCAGCTGTCAGAGACAGAGAAAAAGACAGCAGGGCCTGTGGGTTGTGAAGATGGCAGGGGACACAAGGGGAGTCCCAGGGACCCAAGAGAAGAGAAAGGGGCTGAGAGCCCAGAGAAAACCACGACAGTGAAGAAGAGTACTGAGGTAGCACAACAGATGGGGCTGTATTCAGAGGAACAACCTGAGTGTCAACCACATCTTCCCTCACCTTGTGTTTTGGGAGCTAAAAAAAAGAAGTAGTAAAAGGAATAAGGGAAGCAGGAATTGGAAATAAAGGATGCTGGGTTTTTTTGTTTGTTTTTTCAGACAGTCTCACTCTGTCACTCAGGTAGAGTGCAATGGCATCATCACAGCTCACAGCAACCTCAAACTCCTGGGCTCAAGTGATCCTCCTGCCTCAGCTTCCCGAGTAGCTATGACTATAGATGCCATCGCACCTAGCTATTTTTTTATTATTTTTTGTAGACACAGTATGTTGCCCAGGCTGGTCTCAAACTTCTGGCCTCAAGCAATCCTCCTGCCTCAGCCTCCCAAAGTGCTGGGATTACAAGCGTGAGCTATTGGGCCTGGCAGGATGCTGTTTCAAAGCAGGCAGGATGAGGTGTGCAGACCTCAGGTTTCGGAGACAGGATGCCTCCCAACTCCACCACGTAGGCTCATACATCAATGATTTCTCTGAAGCTCAGTCTTGCAGCTACAATATGGATACAATTGTCTCTCCTCTTCATAACCCACACAGTAACTGGACCTAGAGTAAGTGCTCTACAAATGTGAGCTGCTATACTTACTGTCATCAACCCAAGAAGTGGCCTGGTATAACAAAAACAACAATGGGCAAGAAAAAATTCTTGGGTTTTTATTCTTGGTTTTACCATATAACCTTTCAGAATGTAAGTTCCCGCATTAATAGAAAGGGGGAAATATTTCAGAGTTGTTCTGTTAATTGGGATGACACAGGAAAAAGGGACTATATACCTACACAAGAACACCATTGCTTCCGGCATTGTAACTATTAGCAGCCCCTGTCCTTGCCTAAGCATGAACAATTTTATTACTCTAGGAAGGACTGCTTTCTCTTTCTTCCAGTCCTCCTACTTTACCCATAAAGTGGAAACAGTGACCCTTTTGAAAGCACAGGGAAGAGAGCTCTGGCCCAGCCTCCCACCTGTGCCTAGAAGGAGAAATGAGTATGCAGTGCCAGCCTCCTGCCCGTTTCTTCTTCCCCAAGGGGCCTGGCACATCTCCACTGCCCACGCCCAGGACTCAAAGAGGACGAAGCAGCAGATCCTGCTTCCCCTGACTGAGTAAGCATCTGGATGGCAGGTAGGGAAGGGGCACAAAGTGTGTACTGGAGACGTGTGGTTAGCAAAGTGAGGAAGCCTGATTGAGGCCGCAGGCCAGAGAGCATTAATGCAGCTGCACCAACACACACAACTGACCCTCTCACCCTCACGTCTTTGTCTCCTGCATCTGTTTCTAAATGGGTCCATCTTGAAAAGAGAGGGAGTTGCCCCAGATTTTGTAAACTAGTGAACAGGTTTCTTTCTTGGATGTTCTGCTTACATTGGATTGAATCTGAAATAGGCAAACAACTTGAGGACAAATAAGCCCAGCAAGAGGGGTAGCAGAAAACTAGAAGTGAAGGCTACTATTCAGACTATTAATAGTTTCTATTTTAAGAAATTATACCTGAAGTAGACAAATTTAAAGGTCTCAATTTTTGGTGGATGGATGGACTTCATTACCTTGGCCTTAGGCAGTGCAAAAATACAAATTACCACTTTTAGTAAAAGGCGAAAAGATTTGTGCAATCTGAAGGGAAACCAGAGTATATAAATTACCACTTTTATAAGCTAAGTGTATCTTATTTATATAAGTACAAAATGATTTGCTTCAACCCTATCTTGATACCAAATTCAAGAAGTCTGCCACCTAGTGTCTTTAAGAGAAATGCAGTCAAACTAACCAAGTAACTAGAAACAGAGTTATACATATGCATACACACAAAATGTATTCGGAAATGTTGGACCAATTAAACAATGTCCAAAGACACTAGCAGCAAAACCCTTCTACCAAGCCTGGTCTTTCCAGTACAGTGTGTGGCTCCTCAACTGACCTACACTGTCTAATATGGGAGCCACTAGCCACGTGGAGCTGTTTAAATTTAATTAAAATTGAATAAAATTAAAAAGTAAGTTCCTCAATCACACTAGCCACATGTCAGATACACAATAACATATGTGGTTAGAGGCAACTAGATGAGACAGTGCAACATGGAACATTCCCATCTTTGCTGGAAATTCTATTGGACAATACTTTTATTAAAGTAAAAATATTTTCCTTTTTTTTGAGAGAAAGAAGAACAATTCAACACAATGGGATAGTAGCCACCATGAGCCGCACAGGAGGACACAACACAGCATGCCCAGAGCCTGCTAGCATGGAAGCAAGCCACATGTTAGGTCTTGCCGAACAAATAAAGGCAGGAAATGGTAACTACCTTTTACTTTGAGGGTATGTACTTAAAATGTGTAAAAACCCAATAACAGAGAGGAGCTTCTGATGGTAAAAGTACCCTGGCCCCATCCCTCTTTAAGGAATGGGGCCAGCTCTTTAAGTTATGATAACTACTTGTTATTTCTGTTCTTCGTTCTTCTAGTAGTCACCTCCAAAATTCTAGGTGATGTTAGAATTTGTTAGAACTGTAGATGTTATGGCATAACCCCAACAATGCAAGATGAGCATATTAGTGCCTGTCCATCCCCCACCTTTTCCTCTACCATCCACATTCCAAATTAACTTGGTTTTCCTTTTATATTTGTCAAAACTGAAAACATTTTCATTCTGTTCTGAAACCATAATTAAGTCATTATGTCTTCAGTGTTTTATTCATGTATTGATTCAAAAAATGAAAGCTCAAATAGCATTTACACTATTACTATGCGAATCAGCTCCCAGCAGAGCCAAAGACCCTGGAAAGACTGCATCTTTCTATGGGTCCTCAGTCATGACTCAAGCCATATAAAGAACATTTTTAGTATCAAGGTCTTCCATCAAAATTGAGTGCTGAAAATCAAGCCATGATTTAGTTTGCTTCATATTTAAACCATAATTTATTGCTGTTTATTTTTCCTAGATATTAGAATTGCCTTTCTTTTTCCTTGCTGAGAGAAGAAAGATATGCCTGCCCCCTATAACTAGTCTACCAGCTTCTTATTCATTTACCAAAAGCAAGGCATTCTTTCTACACTCATTCTTCTTAGAAAACAGTGACTGTCCTAATTTCGACTGGATGCTTCCTATGCTTGCTGACAGCTGGCATCTATCTGGTAACTTCCTCTCTAGGGAGCAAGCTCTTTTTAGCGCAAGATCATATGTAAAGGTAAAAATATTTTGGCCCTCTGAACCTTTAAAACAGGAGGAAGGGCCAGGCGCAGTGGCTCACGCCTGTAATCCTAGCACTCTGGGAGGCCACGGCAGGAAGATTGCTTGAGCTCAGGAGTTCGAGACCAGCCTGAGCAAGAGCGAGACCCTATCCCTACTAAAAATAGAAAAAAAATTAGCCAGTCAACTAAAAATAGAAACAAAAAATTAGCCAGGCTTGGTGGCTTGTGCCTGTAGTCCCAGTGACTTGGGAAGTTGAGACAGAAGAATGGCTTGAGTTTGTGGTTGCTGTGAGCTAGGCTGACACAACGGCACTCACTCTAGCCCGGACAACAAAGCGAGACTCTGTCTCAAATAAATAAAATAAAACAGTAGGAAGCTCTCAGTTTTACTTTTTCTTTTTTTTTTTTTTGTGGCAAAATACAACATAAAATTTACCATTGTAACCACCGTTAAATGTACGGTTTGCTGGTATCAAATACATTTATAATGTTGTACAACCATAACTACCACCCATTTCTAGAATAACTCTTTTCATCTTATAAAACAAACTCTATGCCCATTAAACAGTAATTCCCCATTTCCCCCTCCCCACCTAACCCCTGGCAGCCACCATTCTACTTGCTGTCTCTGTGAATTGACCACTGTATCTCATATAAATGGAGTCGTATAGTATTTGTCTTTTTGTGACTGGTTGATTTCACTTAGCATAATGTCCTCAAGGTTCATCCATGTTGCGGCATGTGTCAAAATTCACTTCTTTTTGAGAATGAATAATATTCCATTATATATGTGTACCAGATTTTGTTTATCCATTCATCCATTGACTGATGCTTGAGTTGCTTCCACATCTTAGCTACAGTGAATAATGCTGTTATGAACACTGGCATACAAATATCTTTTCACCCCCCAGCTTCCCATTCTTTTGGGTATATGTCCAAGACTGGAACTGCTGGGTCATATGGCATATGACCCTTATGATTTTGTTACCAACAAAACACTGTCAACTTGCAACTCAGCAAAGCAGGCCTTCTACTGGGCAGAATGGTCCTTATACTCTGGGACTGTCCAGTGCAGGACAGGGAATGTTGAGACACTCTATAACTGCGGTCCCCAACATCCGGACTGTGGACCAGTACTAGTCTGTGGCCTGTTAGAAACTAGGCCACACAGCAAGAGGCAAGCAGCAGGCTAGCAAGCAAAGTTTAATCTGTATTTCCAGCCACTCCCCATCACTCACATCACCACCTGAGCTTTCCCTCCTGTCAGATCAGTGGCGGCATTAGAGTCTCATAGGAGCATCAACCTATTGTAAATTGTGCATGTGAGAGATCTAGGTTGCACATTCCTTTTGAAAATCTAATGCCTAATGATCTGAGGTGGAGCGGAGGTGGTGATGTTAGCACTGGGGAGCAGTTACAAATACAGATTATCATTAGCAGAGATGTCTGACTGCACAATAAATGTAATGCCCTTGAATCATTCCCAAACCATCTCCACCACCCCCTGGTCTGTGGAAAAACTGTCTTCTCTGAAACTAGTCCCCGGTGCCAAAAAGGTTGGATACTGCTGGTCTACAAAGACTAATCTGATTCACCTACCAGACTTGAAGATGTGGATCAGACACATCAGCAGCGTGCCTAGCTCTTGGCAATAGAAAGTATGTTGCTGTTCACTCATTTCCACCTTTGGCTGTTTTGTAACAATGTCCTCTAAAAGAATACCAACCAGTTGTAATAGAAACCTTCCAAGAAAGAGAAAAGGATGACAGTGAATTAGGTGACTACTATAGAGCACTTATATCAGCTATAAACGTAAAATACATACAGCAAATTCAGGTGAAGTAAAAACAAAGGGAAAGTACAATAAACAAAGTTAAAGTGAAATGTTAAATACCATCATTTTGGACTCTGTCACTTTGCCTCTCTGCATATTACCTTCCTCACTTATGAAATGGCAATAATCATACCACCTTCAAAGGACTGTTGGGATAAAATGACATGGGGTGTTTTGTTTTTTTTTTAAAGCTTTGTAAACTGTAAAGCATTACACAAACACAAGCCAATAATCTACCCCAGGAATTTAATGTATCATCAGTTTTAGCCACAAGCTTCAGTGTAACAGAGGGAAAGCCACTGGCTGCCTGCTAACCCTCCAAACAGAAGGATGCCCTGCAGGTTCCAGACTTTATGTCCAGCAACAGTACAAGGAATGTCCACTGACGACAAACCAAGGGACAGCTCCAATGAAGTTACTGGGACCAGAAGGAGTGCCTTTGCAGAAGCAGCTCTAACTCACTAAATGCTCTGAATCCAGCAGAAGTGCAGATACTTGTCTACACAACTAACATTTACAAGTGCCCAAACTGTAAACACTGTCCTCAGGGAGCTTCCAAACAATTTATGAGTAAGACAGGATTTGAGATGACAGGTATACAGTGGAAGCTGTCTGCCTTAGCAGGAAATATCTTGTAATTGACAGTGTGTAAAACTACCAGCACAGGATAAGAATAAATATAAGACTGACTTTTAATGGGTTTTCTTAGGTTTTTAAATTCTCTTCAGGCAATGTGTCCTGGCCTCCGGGATAGTCAAACCCCTGCCCTGCCCTGCCATGCCTGGACTGAGCCACTCTTGTAGCATCTTTAACGAGGAAAGAAGACAAAATTTGACAGAACCTTAAGAGATGTATGAACCCAGGGCCACAGGTAAAGTGGGCTGGATTCAAAAAGTATACCAACACAGACTGCTTTACCCAACTCAGAGCTAAAGCAAGACTAAGAGTTATTCCAGAATTACTGATCATGAAACACCATCTAATCTCCCAAAAGGCAGGAATTAGTTACAGGCTCAGATAGAAAGCGTACCTTGAAAACGTTTCTTCTGGCAAGTTCTTCATTTGTCTCCCTTCACTGTGTTCTTCTGATGTTGAGTTACTCCCCCTGTGTCTTAACCTGTTAATCACTGGGCAGGAGACTAAATACGGGGAGAAGGAGAGCTCCTGAATGCGAGAAAGAACAATGTCTTCAGTTGACTGGGAAATCAAAACCCGCAAAATGGCTAGGATTCCTGATATCCACAGCTGAACAGTGCTCACAGATGCCTAAAAGAAAGAAAATACATGTTATTGCTAAAGAAAAAAGATTAAACATTTTCTTTCCCTGATTGCCTATTTCATGAAAGAAAATTACCTCTATTTTCCCATTCTACCAATAAATCTATCAGTGGTTCTCAAAGTGCAGTCCCCAAGGAGGAGCAGCATCATAACGCCTGGGAAATTGTTAAAAATGCAAATTCTCAAGTTCCACCCAGAGTGACTGAATCACTTAGAAGTTATGGGGGTAGTCCCAGCAATGTGGGCTTGAACAAGCCTTCCAGGGGAATCTGATGAGAGACTCACCATTGTGCTTGGGGTGACAAACATACTCCGTAATAGCATGTCCACAGGACGCAGCGAGGAAGGGGCCAAAATCTCAAATAGAGTATTTAACACTCCAAGGGCTTCATGAGAGTCAATGTGCATCTGTGGAATTCAACACCACAAACATGCAGGTAAGCCAACAGAAATGCCAGCTTTGTATACATCATGTCATGCAGCTCAGGGGTAAACGAGCGTAAGCATCCCATTATTACCATCCCTCACTCAAAAGCATTTTAAGTTCAGTAGTGAACCAAGCAAACATTTCTTAGAATACTGTATCAGCTACATTTTTTCCATAATGGAAATCATTTCATTTAGATCTTTATTACATAAATAATATATGCTTTCTAGAAAAGATTCAAGCATACAAAGTAAGAAAAAAATCAACTAGAACTGCACCACCATGATGCAATCATCATCATCACGATGGGAGCCGGCCTCCGTGCATCTTAACTCTCTCATACTCAAACGAATGGGGCAGCAGACACTGCACACACATGCATGTGCATGGGGAGAGGTTTTGTTTTAGTTCTTCTGAAAAACTATTATAAATGTCTCTGTTTTTCTCACTTAATAGTACACTAGAGAACTCTCAAGCCAACTGGTTTTAAAATCTAACATTTTTAATGATGCAAAATATTCAAGCTGAGTTTATGTCACAATGTCCTATGGACAATGGGCCCTGACTCTGTGTCCAATGTCTGTTACTACTGAGTGTATATCTATACAGTAAGCAACTCTGCAAAGAGACATGGTATTTTCCAGTGTATAGATCTGAAACTCATACTGTATTGAGCCACACCTTAACAATAATGAAACAAAAGAGAGCTTTCACACTCCAGGACTCTCCTGAGCTAGATCTGTGCCTGTGCCTGTGCCCACCAACCCCACCTTCTCTCCAGTTGCTCTGGAAGAACCCACCCAGCTTACAACAAGGACCAACCATCATTCCCACAGCCAGTCCTAACCCCTGCATCTGCTCAAAGAAACCATAAAGGCAGCTTTCTATCTGTCCTGGCATCATGGATTTCCCCTCCCTGTTTGTTTTCTCCTAAGGACAGCAGGTCCCACTGTTGCCAAGTGAACCCCACTGACCCCTTGCTCCTCTGGCTACTGCCTCATTTCTCCATTCCCTCTTTGAATAAATCTCTTCCAATTGCTCTCATCTGTTCTTTCAGGAACACATTCCCATGGGGATTTGGCTCTGTCTACTCCCCTAAAACTGCTCAGCAGTGCCCTCAATACAGCCAAACTCAGGCTGAGTTCCCCAGGCTCACAGCTGACCCCTCCTTCCTCGATGAGACACCAGTTTTTACCTCGGCTTCAGGGCCCCTGCACCTGCCCACTCTCCCAGCCCAGCACTGGCTGTCCCTTCCCGGACTCCTTCTCGCCCCCCGACCTCTGAGCTGGGACTCAGTGGGCCCAGTGCTCAAGTCCTTCCTCTCCAGCTATGCTGGGTCCATCGTGTGCGTGGGCCAGTCTCAGATGCAGATCTCCTGCCCAGCTCTGTCTCTCAACAATTCCAGGCTCTGATGTCCTGAGGCTGGCCTCACCTCATCAGAAGTCTGCGGAGTCTCAACTGCACACATCCAGACCGGGCTCTGACCTACTGGGGCTCATACTGTCCACCCACCTCATCCACAGCTGTATGTCCTCACCCTGAAATTACTCTCAGCACCTCTGGCTCCCTAATCCACCAGCAAACCTTGCTTGTTCTGTGTCCACGCTATGCCAAACATCCACTTCTGGTGACCCTACTCCATCACCAGGCCTGGTGTGGATTTCCCTGCTCTGCCATCACCTCCCCCTGGAGTCCATTCTCAACTCAGGAGTAAGAATGATCCTGAAAAAACCCGGGTCCCATCACGTCACTCCTTGTACCAGTCCCTCTTGAGGGTCCCAAGTCCCACACGCTGGCCTCCCCCGCCCAGGCCCCACTCCCACTGCTCCTCCCACGGCTGCCGCACTCCACCAGCCAGCCTCTGGCACCCTGGCAGGTACGTTACCACTTCAAGGCCTTTGCAGTGCAGCTTGCTCTGCCTGGAGTGCTCTTTTCCTGGGGATCTGCCAGGTTCACACCTTTCCATCCCTTAAGTCCATTCAGATGTCACCAGACCAACAAGGCCTTTTCTTGTTACTAACTGAATGGTGCAACCCCACACCCTGATACTACCCATTTTTCTTAGCACCTTAATTTTTCTGCAGAGGACTTATTACCATTCGACATTTTATAAACTTCAATAATTTATTTTTCTGTTATCTTCTCACCCCAATACTGACAAAACTTTCATTCCAAGAGGGCAGAGTATTTTTTGTAAATTGCTTTGCTCATGGATGTATCCACTGCCAGTACCTGGCACAGTGCCTTGTACTATTTCTGCATGCAACATGTACCTGTCCACCTGGCAGGCTCTGTGCTAAGTGTTTCTTGTTTGTTTGTTTTTAGGATTACAGGTGTGAGCATGTGCTAAGTGTTTCATAAATGTTTTATCACGCAATTTTCATACTGACAGAAATTAAGTCAGGCATTTACTAGGCATTCCGGCCTGTGATCTCCACCTTCCTCAGATCGTGCACATGAAAAGTAAGAGAATGGAATATAGCTTCTGAAGCATCACTCTAAAACTATCTACCTATAGGACTGGAGTCCATGACCACATTTAAACTGCTATCTATCAGTCTCTCCAGAAGCTAAGACCACTGCCACCCCCAATTGTCTAAATCGCCTCAGGATAACAGTCCCATTATGAAAGCAGAATGGGGGTGAAGTTATAAAGGTAGTAACTATCAATATATATGCCTATAAGTTTTTATCAAATGCCAAGAACCGCAAACTGCTTGTTTTCTCTAGAGTAACTGTTTAGTGTGGACAAACATGTATCTGCTGACGCCATTCAAAACAAAATAAAAAGCTTTGCTAGGCAGCTCGTGGGATTTTTTGGTGAGACCATCAAGCAGGTCCCTGCCGCCCTTCCCTTTGAGGACCCCTCATCCTGGTTACAAACATATTGCTGCAAGGGGTGCGCAGCTTCCTGTGCTCAGACACCCAGTGGCACATGTAGTGCAGAGGTCATGGGACTGTCTGGGTCTATCCCATAAGGTACAACCATACCATTTCCTTCCACTGCCTTTTATGAAAAACTAGTTGCGTCATTTGATTATCCAAATTCTGATTAAATGATGGCTAATTGCTAAATTACTTTATAAGTAATAAGGAAGCAAAACAAAAAACCTAACGATAAATACAACACTTGATTGACAAGAATAAAAGAGACCATGTAATAAAATAGGAAAGAACACAGGCTTTCCAGCTGTGTGCCACTGAATAAGCTTGATAACCTCCCTGAGCCTTGGTTACCTCACTTGCAATGTAGGTAGACAATACCAACCTTAGAGGGTCACTGTGAGAAGAAATAAAAAGTCACTAGCCCCATGACCAGCACTGGGAACTATTACCAAAGCATGCATCTCTTATAATTGAAAGAAGCGCTGATCACAACCACCCACCTTTCACAAGGGTCTTAATCCACTTATAATTACTGCACAACAATGAACCAAGACTGTGATGACAAACCTGTTGTTTGGCTAACATTGGGAGGATGATGTCAGCTATTTGTCGAGACAGCCGCTTCCACTTGTCTTCATTCTCCTTGTGGCACTGCTGCAAGACGAGAATAAACATCTCCAACACCTGCAAGAGCATTTGTGCACAATTAGAAAGTCTCTCGCCTATGTATCCATCTCTCACACTGGAACCAGCTCAGCTGGAAGATTCTAGTAGGATCCAAACAGATGGGATTCTCAATGAAGACTGAAGAAACTGGCACAATCCTCACTTTGTGGATTTTGAAATGTAGGGGAACCAAAAGAAAATGCAACTGGGGACGGAGTAGAGCATGTTCTTCCCGGGCACACAAAAGCTATACACTTTGCTCAGGATGACTTCTTGTCGTTATTATTTCTACAGAACTCACAAAATTGAAAATCAAATATATATTAATCTTTGGCAAAACTCAAACACAGCCTTAACTAACTATTCTACAGAAGGCTTTTACTTTTGTGAATATTAATTTCAATTCTGTGTTCTTTCCTAAGGTAAACTCCTGCTGAATAGCACTTACTTTTAAGAGTTATACATGGTAGAGCACAACTTCATTAGCGATCATTTCTAAACAGAGGTATTTATAACCTGGCAAAGGTCTATAACAGGAGGCAGCTCACTACCTGTTTTTGTAAATTAAAGTTTAATTGGAACACAGCCACACCACTGGTGTACATACCGACTATGGCTGCTTTCATGCTACAACAGCCAAAATGAGCAGCGGGAACTCAATTCCACCCTTTACTTAATTAACCCTCCAGATCAGCCGACCATCTCCATTCCCTGGAAAGCATGCCTAGATCTCACTGAATACAGGGGCCGAGAAGCCCCTCCCCAGGACCCCCACCCTCCCAACTCTGCTTGCCAGTTGCTTATTCCCAAATATTTTATGTGTACTTTTAAACTGTGATCATGTGATTTAATTAAGTATTAAGAATTTCATTAAATATTACATGGATTAGTTAAAACATGAATACACAAAGAAAGTGCTGCTTCTATGAGAAAAGCTTATGGCTTTATAAAGATTCAAAGACAAATAGCTAAAAAGAACTGACAAAGTAAGTGAGGGCTAGACAACTGTACAAATTAAAAAAGATAATTTATTTTAAAAAGCAAGATTTCCACACTTAGACGGCCTCAAAGTATCTTTGAATTCTTACTCTACCTTAAGGAAAACACAACCAGATATCAACTCAAAGAAAAAGGCCTTGAGCCCATGTCAAAACAGAGGTAAATAAATATACAAATAAAGTCTTTATATTATTTCCGATTTGAGATTTCTATCATTTTTTTAGAATTCTACCATTTTGACAAATGTTATCAATTAATTAATTTTTGATCCTGGTTTTGGAAAACAGGGCCTCTACTACATTTACTATCTTGAATGCTCTCGACTGTCAGACAGGTGTCAGGCAGCCTTCTGTGGCAGTACCCACGTGAAATGCACACATCAACCAAATCTTCAGTCTCACTGGCCCCAGGACTCAGAGAGCCCAAAGCTGGTACAAAGTAACACCCACTGATTAACAAACAGCTGGGCCACACGGTGTTTTCTTCCATCTCTGCAGGGACAGTAGAGTGCCCATGACTGTCACCACACGTCTCTCTTACCTGATGGTACTGGATAAGTCTCAGTAACATTGAGACCACCACCTCCTTTTGAGTTTCAAGCTCTTTTCCTGCATCAGCTTTATTTGTTCCTCTTAATACAAAGAGGTCATGGACTATGGGCTGCAGAGCCGGTATGGCTGTGGGTACACAAGAGGACTCTCATAAGGCATTTCATGATAATTATATTTGAAAGACAGCTCTCAATATCTCCAAAATGTTTTCAAGAAATAAAACCCTAACCTGTCCTTGGTTTATGATAAAGGATGAATTAAGGTTATCAATGAGTGTTGTGAAATTATTATTATACCATTGTAAAAAGCCAAGGCTCCTCTGAACACTGAAAGTTTGATGAAGCCTTCTAAAAAAAAGGAAAACGAGTGTATCTGTAATGTAACATCACTTCTGATAAAAAGTGACTCAAATACAAAAGTCAATTTGAAAATAATAAAACTTTCAAAATAACCAAAATAGCAACATTCCTGGTCTCATGCATAACTACTTGATTTACCTGAAAAGACAATAAAAAAGAAAAACCTCTGCTATTGAATACATTTAGCCATAGCATTAGATTATTATGTTATTTTAAGTAAACTCATTCTTCTTATTAGATAAGGGGTTTTCGCTCAAGTCTTGTCTTGGTCTAAAACAAGAGTCAAAATAAATTAAATTGGTGTAATATGACCACATGGAAAAATTATAAAAGAAATGTCTTTCATTAGCACACAAGTACATTCCATCTCTCAGTGACAATGCATGCGGGGGCACACACCACACTCTCTGACTCTTAAAGACACGCATACACACTCTCTCTAACCCTCAGTGACACACATACATGGGAACACTCTCTCTGGCCCTCAGTGACATGCACACACAGGCATACTCACTGATCCTCTCACAGATTATTAAACTTCCCAGGAGAAAGTTGTGGATTTAGCTGCCCATTGATTCTCTGTCCAACGTCCCTCCAAGTCCAGGAAACCTTTGCTCCTTATACTTAACATCTGCATATTCAACTAAATCCAGTGACTCAACATCTCTGCTTTTAATAATTTGTACTTTTGCTGCAGCACAAATCTCAAGCCCCTGTGAGGCCGTGGCAAAGACTGACTGACTTACTTAGCTGCATGAAAATTGAGAGGGTGGCCAAGGCCCTCTCTCAACACAACACACTCTACACTCTCCTGCAGATGCACTGAGTGTGAAGTACTCTGTAGTAGTGTCATTCTCACATTTGGGGGTTTGTAAGGGTCTTAGGATGGATCCCTATCAAAGCTCAAAAGCCTACAGATCCCTGGAACAGGAGCCAGAGAGGGCCAACAGGGAAGTGCTAGAAGATCAGTTTAAAAGCTCAAAGAAAGATGTACAAGTCATTCTTAAAACCATACCACCTCATTCCACAGGCTAAGGGCACTACTTGAGTAGCTCACTATTTTCTCTGGTCCTTATTTAAGCTCTTGTAAAATAATCAAGCAAAACAAAAAGTCATGGATCAAGGTCAAACTATATTTCTAATAGCATTGGATGAGAAATCAAAATTTAATTTATGACAAGAGTTGAAAAATTTTTGTTTCATATGGATAAACAGAAGCATTTATATTCAGAATCTTTCCATACCTTAGGTCATCTTACTGTTGTTATTTTTTCCCCCTAAGTAGATTATAAACTCCTGAGAGTAAAGAATATGCTTTCTACTCTTTTTAAACATCTTTATACATTCATGCATAAGGGGACACACACACACACACACACACACACACACACACACACACACACAGAACCCGAGAAGCCCAGAGTGGCTGTTCACACAGTTGAAAGCAGGTGTGAGAAGATCACAGTGCCAAGCACATGGTGACACTGAAGACAACAGTGAAGGCATGCCCTATTACCGTGTGTCACTGCCTTCCTCCCACTGGCCATGATGCCATCACAGAGCTGAATGATTTTAGGAATCCCAATGATTTGTTTTGAATGATAGCGCTCATAAGATAGTAATACCAGGAAGAAAAAGATGTTTGGAATAATTGCCTCTGATTCCCTGGAAACAAAAACATTCATTTAGACATTTCTTTTCAAAATTAAGATACATAATCAATATAAGCAACATAAAATAACTCAAGATTCAACCTTGAGAGAGAGCTCGAATTAAGCTAAAGGGGCATCAGCGATCTAATTTAATCCCATCCTATCACTGTGCATCCCCATCTGTGTCCACGTGAAGAGCCTAGACAGGTGGAAGGGCCCAGTGAGAGCAGGGAGAAGGCCCCTGACAGCACAGGTGCTGGGAGTTCAAGCTTCTCAGCTCTTTTCTGCCCCTTCCCTTTTGAAGAATTGAGATTCTAAGGAGAAAAAGTAACTTGTCCAAAATCACATTATTAGAATAAAGACTAGGTCCTTAGACCCTGGGGACTCTCAGAACACTTTCCTTCTGCACTAAGTTTCCCTAACTACAGTATTTACTAAGTACTTCAGAAACTAAAGAATTTTAATTTTCAATCATTATATAACTGTAATGGGCATAGCAAGAGGCATTAAAATCTTAATGCTCAGGAAGAAAAAGCTATAGTTAATGTAAGTAAAGAACATAGTAGTTACCTTTAATAAAGACAATCTTATTTTAAAAATGCTTATTTTAAAAATCCAAGAAGATTTTTAAAAATTAGCATTCCAACAAATAAGATTTTGTTTTGTTTAAAATACTTTAAAATGTGAAATGAAAACTGACAAAATATGGAATTATCACATGAAAAACTACTTCTAAACAAGTCTTGAGATACTTATTAATTTTTAAGAGAAAGAAAAATGCACAGCATGTTGATCAGATTTCCATTTAAAGAAAACAGCAAAAATGCTTAACAGTACTTCAAATGTTCATCTTAATAATTTAAATTATATATAAGTGCACAATAAGGAGAAGAAACCCAAAATAACAAAATGCTATTACCTAAACTGGCCCACTTCGATGTATTCAAACTGTTTCAACACAAAGCCAATAAACACCTACAGGAAGAAAAATACAATTTTCACATCAATAATAGTATTAAAATGTGAAGCCAGGTTTCTTTTATTTTTGCTTATCTGAATAAATTTTTTTTTTTTTTTTGAGACAGAGTCTCACTCTGTTGCCTGGGCTAGAGTGTCATGGCACCAGCCTCGCTCGCAACAACCTCAAACTCCTGGGCTCAAGCAATCCTTCTGCCTCAGCCTCCCGAGTAGCTGGGACTACAGGCATGTGCCATCATGCCCGGCTAATTTTTTTCTATATATTTTTAGTTGGCCAATTAATTTCTTTCTATTTTTAGTAGAGACGGGGTCTCGCTCTTGCTCAGGCTGGTCTCGAACTCCTGAGCTCAAACGATCCACCCGCCTCGGCCTCCCAGAGTGCTAGGATTACAGGTGTGAGCCACTGCGCCCAGCCATTTTTTTTAAAAATAGCTTCCTGTATGCAATTTATGTAATGTCAAGTCTAGGGTATAGTCCGAACAGTCACAGAAAAATGAAGATACATGGAAAGGTACTTAAAGTTGCAAGAACTGGGAGTGTAGTATTATTGGGGCCAAGGTGGAGCCCCATCGCAAAAGCTTCCCCTGGTTCTGTTCCGGGCTTTGGAAGAGCTCCACAGACGGCTGTGGTCCCTGGGACAGTTTGTCGGCTCACTTCCTGATACAGTAGCATCCCCAACTTGATGGAATCATAAGGCCTTAAATTTGGTTAGCAGTTCTACATCTTGATACAATGATATTTTCAGAGTGTGGGAAGACATCAAGTTATGGAAATATCCTTGGAGAGGTTTGCTTATTAAGTTTGGAGTTTTCAACATTCCTAGTATGTTTTTTACTAAACAGCAGGAGGTTCCTTTCATTTTTCAGATTCATGTTGTTTTGCCTTTGTCTAATGAACTTTCAAATACTTTTTGATGAGCTATTAGGTTGGGAAAAAATAAACATTTCTTTAAAATAAGAAAGGCAGTGATAATGACAAGTAGAAAAAGCCCTAAAATTGAGGTTATGCTTCATTGCCTTCATTGGAATGGAAAGTTCATCTTACTTGTTCAGAGTCTATAAATAAAAGTCAAGGATTCTCTGGGGCATCTCTGGGTCCCTGTATCTGATCCTGAAGAGTCCCCACAATTTCTAATGAGTAGAATCAACTCATAAAATACAGGATGTTTAGTTAGATTTGAATGTCAGAAAAATGAGTACATTTTTGGTACAAGTATGCCCTCAATATTACATAAGATACACTCATATTAAAAACAATTATTTATTGCTTACATGAAATTCAAGTTTAGCTGGGTGGCATGTTTTTATTGACAAATTCTGGCAGCCTACTGATGGACCACGGTAGAGGCAGCTTTGGGAAGGTACATGTTGACCACTGAAAGTCACAAGTTGCTTGAGAAGTTCTGGGTACGATGTGAAATCTTTTACGGATGTATCTGAGAAGTCGTGGTCATTTCTTGACTGGGATTACTTCTTTAGGCTTCTCTGAGCTGGGGTGACCTTCCCTGAACTTTCCAGAAGTCTGGAAGCCCATATCTAAGGGGGATTCCCAAAGTCACTCTCATCGTCATAGCCAAGTTTTCAATTCAAAATGGAATCTTCCTGGAGATAGCTGCATGTGACTGACAAGAAATGATGAAGCCTGTGAAACTTGGGATTAATATAGCTCTTACCTTTTAGGGGGAAAGTCTTGGGAGATTTAGCTGGAGTGATGAGAAGGATTCCAGGTCCCCAGATAGACAGAAACAGTCCTGTTATACTTCTGGATGTGTGATCAGGCTCTAGTTGTTCAGAGAGCACAGGCAGACCCAAGCTTGGCTGTTTCTGGAGACCAGGTAAAGGCCTGAGTTTTAAGACCACTTTTTGTGGTTTGTGGAAACAACAATGAACTACACATAGTTCCCAGAAGGGAGATCACAGAGGATACCACTGTGCAGGCTCTTATATTTGGTCCTGTCTAGATGATGTTTCAAAGGTGGAGTTTATTTACAGCTATGGAGGTCCAGAGAATTCTCTGATGTACTCTTTGGACCCTCACTTGCAGAAAAAAAGCAGGTCTAAGGCTACAGAAAAGACATGAATTTTCTGGGCTGACAATGGCATTGCTTAGACCTCGAAGACATGGTGCTGCTCTTGAAGAGAGCAAAGGGCTTGCCTTTTTCTCTTTCATGGCACCATGAAGGGAAGCTACTGCACTGGCTCAGAGGATTTCAGAAAGGGTGGCAGAAGACTGGTGTTTAGGTAACATAGGTATAACAAGAGCCAAGGAGAGCAAATTATCAGGGGTAGAGTTGTCTGGAACGGGAAGGATGTTGCTGGGCTTTCACAAATGCCAGGACCAGGAAAGCCAATCAGGAATACTGGGCTGTGATTGGGGTTGCAGATCATGGAGTAAGGAATTGCATAGGGGTTGGTCAGTTTGACATTCATTCATTCAATAGGTATTTATTGAGTTGCTATCATGTATTAGGTTGTATTCTGGGTTTTGAGATACAACAGTGAAAGGAACAAATTCTCAGCCTTTAAGGAGCTTATAGTTCAGCCAGAGAGACTGATAAATAAATAGACAACTACAATACAGGAGATAGATGAAGTCCGTACAAACTGTGCATGCAAACAGGAGTGCTGACCAACTAGGCCTAGTGGTAGGGTTAGGGGATGGAGGACCCAGGAAAGATTCTCAAAGGAAGAGATACTGGAGATTTGCAGGGTGAGTAGGAATTTTCCAGGGCCTTCCTAGGCAAAGATGGAGGGAAGGGAGAAAGTTTCAGGCAGAGGGAACAGTCTGTGAAGAATCCCTAAGATGAGACTATACATATTCTTCCGTATGGCTGGGATGTGAAATCCAAGGGAGAGAGTGACGGGAGGTGTGTCTGGGACTGGAGGCAGGGCTCTGTAGACTGTATTAACAAGTTTGGACTTCATTCTGTGGGCAATGGCATGCAGTGAAGCTATTGGATTAACTGAGCATCTATTAATACGTGGACAGTTAGCTCAAATTCTGTGTGTGGACCAGTGTCCCACATGGGACTAGGCAGGTCACTGGGGCTAAGTGGGACAGTAAGTTTTTGCTTTTGTTTTTTTCTCTCTAGAAGCTGACATGCATTAGTTCTGCTAAGAGTAACATAAAATCAGTGAAATCTTCTGGAAGGCAGATCTTTCTTTGTGTTATTCTAAATTACCTCAGGACCTGAAAGGGCCATCACTATGGAAAAGGGCACATGTAACAGCTGAATGGAAATAACAAATGATGAAAAAACAGAATTTAAGGAATTCTGGGGCAGAGTCTTAGAAGTATATAACAGTGAGGGCCAACACGCTTGCAAAATTTCCAGCTTTGTGACTCCTGGTCCTCTTAACCGTCCCCTCTTCCTGTCCCCCAACCTTGTGAGGATGAAAGGGTAATTCAAGAACCCTTTGATCAAATTCTTTTTCATGGACACTTCCTATATGTTTAATGGCTTCTTTCCTTGTCTTGAGAAAAAGATTAAATTAATGACGATAGTGATGAAATGCTCCACCTGAGGAGATGTATGCCACAGGTGTGAAAGTGGGAAACATGTAGTACTTGCAAATGTCTTCAGAGAAATCTCTCCGGTGCAAACCTGTGCCAGCTCAGTGTGCAGGGCTGCTCCCCCACAACAGAGGGGACATGCCTTTGGGGCCTGCTTCAAGGGTGGCAATGGAGTTACAGTTGGACCACACCACAGGTAACCATTTATGTTTCAGAAGTTATTAAAAAGCCAGAAAATCTCTCTCCCCTTAAACCTGGTTGCTTAATACATTATTCAAGACCCTCTCTCCTCCATCAAAGAGTGTCTGTGTGTGTGTGTGTGTGTGCATGTGTGTGGGGGTGTGTTTCAGATCTGCTCATTTAAGAAGTAATTGTAAAATAAGAAAAATGAATTCAGTGTGTCTGTATAAATTATTTTCACTTTTTTTTAATGTATGGACTGGCCTAAGTCTCTTGGTATCCTAAAATATTTGCCCCATTGTTTATTTATTTACTTATTCTTTCTATTTTATTCTTTTATTTTAATTTTGTATTTTTTCCTTTTTTTAAAGTTTCAGTATATGACAGGGGTACAAATGTTTGGGTTACATCTATTGCCTTTGCCCCACCCGAGTCAGAGCTTCAAGCATGTCCATCCCCCAGACGGTGCACACCACACCCATTAGGTGTGAATATTCCCATACCCTCCTCCCCCTCCCATCCTCCTGACACCCGATGAATGTTATTACTATATGTACACTTAAGTGTTGATCAGTTAATACCAATTTGACGGTGAGCACACGTGGTTCTGGTTTTCCCATTCTTGGGATACTTCACTTAGTAGAATGGGCTCCAGCTCTATCCAGGATAATACAAGAGGTGCTAGATCATCATTGATTTCTGTGGCTGAGTAGAACTCCATGGCATACATATACCACATTTTATTAATCCACTCATGTATTGATGGGATGTATGATTGTCTGTATGAGTTAATTTCAATATTTTTTTTATGTATGGACTGGCCTAAGTCTCTTGGTATCCTAACATATTTACCCCATTGCTTATTTTAAAAGAAGAAAACTTCAGCTTAGCTCCTGGGAAGGAGCCACTCCTGGAAGCCTCTTCAGTTTCACTTTTGAGGAAGGTAAGATATTTCTGTGGAACTGATTCCGGGATGTGAAGGAAGCCTCTATTCACGTTGATGAATTTTGGTTCTTTCAAGCATGGACCCTATGAAAGGTTTCTCTTTCTCAATAAGTGTGTGTGCGTGTGCATGCATGTGCCTATGTCTACATTTAGATTAACACTTAATTGTGTGTCACACCCAAAGTGCAAGAAGGAAGACTAATCAAGGCAGACGCCCGATACTGCTCCCCGCAAGTCCTCCCCGTGGTTTGAAAGTAACAAAATTCCCTGAACAGTAATATATTACTTATGTTTCCTATCAGCCACTAAAGACCGTTTATAACTTCCAAAAAACTACTGTTAGTCAAGTCCCCTTACTTTCTATTTCTAAGTGTGTTTCATTGCTATTCATTTTGATCTTGGAAGTGTAATCTTTAACAAGGTGCCAAGTTCTGTGAAATGTCACTACAAGAAAAGATATCAGTTTTCTCCATGGAATTGTTGTACTAGGATTTGACCTTCATTGCTAATTTTTGGGCTGTCTTCCTAGCCGTGGCTTATTGGACTTAACATTTCTTCTGTTACCGCTTCAAAGCTTTTGTCTAGAAATTAGACCAGTAAAGTAACATAGAAGGGTTTTCTCTCATGATACTCCCTTCCTTTGAAACAAATAATTGAAAATGGCCTATGATAGCATCAGAGGACTTAAAGTTTGAAGGTTTTAAGAAAGATGTGGAGAATCAGGAGCAAAAAGGAAGTAATGCAAGTGAGTATGAAATATTATTTTGCCCCAAATGCTACTTAAAATGAATTAGAATATAGATTTATTATTGAAAATGGTTACATTCTAGCTCTTTGAAGTTCTAAAACCCAGATGTTTTTTAAAACTCCACTTTAAACTTCTAACTGGAGACCTTAGAATAAAATTGCCACTTGGTAGAATGTGAAGAGGTAAAGGAAAACTCAGACTGGAAGGATGCTACAAAAAAGAAACTTCCCATCCATGACCCGGCAGTGTGAATGGAAGTCAGATGGGAAACGAAACAGAAGCAGAGATGGTTTTGTGATTAACGGAGCATGTAGCTCTCTAAAAGTGCTCACCTGGAAGGGGCAAGTGCAGAGTGCTAAAGAAGAGCTTCTCGTAAAAGTCCATGCTGAGGAGTGGCAGGGCCACCAGGTGGGAAACCTCTCCATTGTTGGTACACAGGCTGGAATTTCAAAGATATGAAGACACAGGCCTTTCTCTGAAGGACTGTGAGATTCTTTAGTAGGGTTTCCAGAGCTGATGACTACTCATTTCAAGAAAAGTATGCCTGTCAATCTAGGGACCGCTGAAAACAATGGGCGGCAGACAGAACTGACTCTGTTACTTCAGCAAATCACTTAATCCTTCTAACCTAACTTCCTCGTTTGTAAATTGGTGATGATCACAATAGGGTTGCTGTGGACTTTAAATGAGATTATGAATATTGGTCACTCAGCATAATACCTGTCACACAAAGGAGTTACATAATGAATGGTAGCCATAAATCATTATTAAAATGATAGAGAATAGTGTATCTCAGGCTTTTGTTGAAAAAGACTTATTATTATCTTTGCTCAATTGCTAAGATCCTTGTGATCCCCTCTGAATTTGCTTTTGGCACTTGTCTTCTATTCAAAATTCTTTTCATGTCCCTCCCATATCTTTTAGACCCTACTGCTTTGGTACACTGTGGCAGACCTCCAACTGTGGGTATCTGCTATCTTCCAGCCCAAGAGCTTCTTTAAGCTGTAGAAGTCTGTGCAGACAACAGGGAGGAAGTGAGGGGAGCTGTAGCTCCCCAGGAATATCCCTTAGCCAATGATTGGTTACAGTGGTACACTAAGGCCCTAGCTCCCTTATCTTTCAAGTGGAATAATTCTGATTCCCAGTTTCTCTATGGATCAGCTACAGTTGCCCATAAACTACCTGTCAAATGACACACCCTTTAATGCCTTTCTTCTCTTCCCTTTCTCACTTTCCTACTCTCTTATTGAGGTTTTTTCTGTTTCTCACATTAACTACTTGAACTGGAATATTTATTACTGGGTTTGATTCTGGGAGAAACCATATGAAGACATTTTATTGAGGAAACAAACTTGTTAAGTTGCCTTCTATCAAAAGATATTAAATAATAAAAAACTAAAGTTATCTTTTTGGTTAATTTTTATTTTTCCATACACATTATTTACCTACTGTATTGTTTGAATAATTATATAATGTAAAAGTGATATAAAAAGCATAATGGCTCTACTAATTTTATAATTAAATGCATTCACTTTAAGCATCTAAGAGTAGGCATCAGTTATGTGAAATGCTAATGGAAAAATAATCTAAGATAAAACAATTAATGACTGAATAATAATTCCAATGTCATTTACTGTCATTGAGCACTGCTGAATTCAGCTGTCTGCCCACAGTAGTGGTTGGTGTCATAGGAATACTAGATTAAGTTGATAGCTACCAACCAAGTTTAGAAGAAAGGAAATGGGAAGGAAACTGGCCATCGGTTCATATTCTTTTACTATTTAGTTATTGAAAATGCATAATAAAAAGGGTTACTCTCTACCCTTTTCACTTTGTTCACTTATTTGAGAAATAAAAGGAGTGAAAATGGAAACAGTGTAAGCTCTTTCTTAGTGAAAGGCACATTATCTTCTTAAAGACAATTTTAATTGGGAAGTCATAACTGCATAAATTGTAGGAGTAGCTGGATTTCGAATTTGGAGTTGGTCTTTTGGAGGCAAATGAATAGAGACCAAAAGGAAGGAGTTAAAAGGTATGGGATAGGAAGTTTAAAGAGTATAGCTGAAAACCATGTATAATCACAGCTCAATATTTAACAACTACTTTCTTAGCATAAATATAAAGGCATGACCAGAAGCACCCCAAATTTATTATAAATGTTGATAACATATTATCATCACGAGACCTATTTTGCATTTTTTCTGAGGCAGACAAAGCCCAAATTTTATGTGTTCCCAGTCTTACTTTTCTAGTTTCATGCACTAACCAGTCATTTGATTTTGAAAAGCTGTTCCATCTGTGTGTCAGGTTGGCATGAGGTAAGAACCTCTCTCTCACCGGTGATGCCCACTCGTGGGATGATTCTGCCTTATAAATACAGCTTGGACCATGCATTTACTGTTTTGGCTTTGCCTACGAGGATGGTTTGTAAGAGGTACCAGTGAGTGCATCTTCAAAACAGCAGTTTTCAAGCTTTTTTTTTTTTTATTAAGCAATTGAATCTTTTTTTTTGAATGGAATATTCTGTAGAGCTCTAAAATATAATATGCATTATGAAAATACTGATTCAACACACAGGTAGTTGAAAATGGTAACAGCTTGCTGTATACTCTCATGCCACTTTGCAATCATTATTTATCCAGAAACCTTAAAGAGATATAGTGAGAAATTTTCATTTCAAAATTGAATTAACAACAATATCTAACAACTGCTTCTATTTCTTATTAAAAACATCAAAGTCAGACAAGTGGCACACAAAACTTGTAATAAGTACTAAACAGATATATGATTCAATAATATTAAGACATGATATTTTGGAAATTAATTTGTTATTGAACAGTTGACTATTATGTGATAAGGTTATGTTCTGGGCAGATGAGTCTGTATCTTACCCAGTATAAAAATGGGAGGATCCTGTTATTGCAGGACTGGGTTATTGGTATGGGGAAAGTGAGTTCTCTTGTTACATAAATCTTATAGAAGGTACAGTTTACCGTGATAAGTTCAAAGGATATGTGCTTAGCAATCATACTAGGAGATGTCAGGCTGAGGGTGTTTAAGAATCATGGATTCTTTATTTTCCTTGGTTCTCTCAGTTCAAGATCCTATTTAGTTGCATGAAATCCAGAGTGGTGTTTCTTCTAACCCTTTAAAATTCAGATTTGTCACTCTGAAACTCCAGCATGACTTCCTAACATGGTTGTAAAATCTTCCATTAACCATCCCTTGTAACCTGGCCCTAATAGCTTTTTACTTCACCACTAGTGTCATCTTGCTAAATTGCCCACAGGTTATATAATAATGACATGCCCAATATGGGCCGGCTTAGCATGTAGGCCTTGACCTTTCACATACGTGGGGACTTGCTTAGACATCTTTAGAATGGGAGTAAGTCAGGGACTGGCTTTTTTAAAAAAGAAAAAGACCAGGGCTAATCTACATTTTTACTAATAAACAATGTATTTAAAGGAAGGTCATTTATATGCACAGATTTCATAAAAGGAACTTTATACTGAAGTTTTCATACAAGAATGGATTAACCAGGCAATATCTTGGAAGGATGTTCACAGAAATGTGTTAAAATTATATATATATATATATATAATACATGTGAGTGATTTCTAGTATATTCCCAAAGTACAAAAATATATATTAAAAATGGAAAATTTAGACAAAATTATTTGTATGCAACATCTGAAACAACTATACAGAAATTTAGAGCTTCTAGAAACATAGCTTGAAAACAAATTCTAAAATGAGGTCCCTGATTTGAGTGGCTGTTTATAGATTGAATTTGGATTATTGCCATTTTATTATTTTAATTTTTTAAGATACAAAAAGGCCTAATCGTTGTTTTAAATTGACAAAATGAAAAACAAAATGATATTAATTGTTATAATCAACATTATCTTCATCATTATCATCATATAGCTTAAACCAGCAATCATTTTTTTCTCTTTCATGATTCTCATTGATTGAATGGGCTCAGCTGAGCAGTTCATTGGTTTCGTGTGGAGTTGCGTGGGTCTGCAGTTACCTGCCTGGCTGGCTTTGGGCTGAGAGCTTGTCTAGGCCTGCGAGCTTGAGCGCCTGTCTTGGCTTGCAGGTGCTCTGCGCGATGCGGGCTTCTCTCAGCATAGCAGCAATCTCAAGAAGACAGAATTCAAGAAAGAAAGTCGAAAGCTGCAAGGCATCTTATGTCTTAGCCTCAAGAGTCGTAAAGTTTCATATCTGCTCTATTCTGTTGCTCATAGGAAGTCACAGGTATTGCCATTTTATAAATGAGAAAGAAAAAGCAAACAAACCAAAAAGGAAAAAAAAAAAAAAAAGAAAAAAAGAAGTCAAAGGGATTTCAGCTGATGTGGGCATGATTATGTATAATAGTACTTCAGTGACAGAACTGAAAAGTGGAACTCAGGTTTTCAGTGTTGAAGTCCAGGAATCTAATGAACTAAACTTCCAGTAAATAGAGCATAACACCTAAGTTCCAGACCAGAGCTGCATTATTGACTTTGGCGTAAAATAAAACTTATTTCACTCAAGTGGGAACTAACAGTTGTTTAAAAATAATGCTGGGATATAATTTCCTATTACTCTGCCTTTGCTCTTAATCCATGTCTGTTGGTTGGGTAATGATAAACAATTAAAGAGCAAAGCCATGTGCAGGAATAATCATTAGACTATGAGGACAGAACCAGTACTGGGTAGGAATTGTAAGCCACTGTCTTAGGCTATAAAGTCATCCATAATAATTTCCCCAGTAGTTTTTGGGCCATGGTGTTGTCCTGAATAGCAAGCATTAATCAACTCTGCTTACAGATGATAAAGGATTTATAGGAAACCATGGCATTTGCTTTTCCCTGAAGAGATGCTAAAGTACATTCCCAATAGATTATTATTTTACATGACCATCATTTAAGGAAATCCTTTTCCTCAAAGAGTAAAATTCAGAACAATACACTCTAGACTCAAGATTTGGGTGGCTATTCACATCTAATCTCATCCACAGGAAATTTTGAACTTCTGCCCCGACCCACACCCCCAGCCCATCCTGGGGACTTAGGGAGAGCCCAGACAAGGAGCTCACCTTGGAAATGCATAGCAAGGTTTGGGTAGTGGAGGAAGATACAGGGACAAGTGTTCACTATAGCCATTTAGTTTGCTCACTCAGAAAGATAAGGCCAGAGGATGGGAAAGGATCTAGAAATGGAAGGCAAAGTCAGGAGTAGAAGTGAGACAACGTGAAATCAGGAGGGCATGGAGCATGGAGGGGTCTGTTTTATCTTTATTGATTTTGAAGTATGTGGTTTATTAGTTTTGGATGGCAGATGTGAGCATATGCTTTATGTACATGCAATCGTTTTGTTTCCTTTTACCGAAAATCTCTGACACAGTGTAGGGATTAAGGTCAGTGATGGTTAGTGGGTATAAATCAACAAAGGAACAGATCTCATAAAACAGTTCTATTAAAGAACGTTAATAACTAATAATCACATGAGAAAATAGGGCATGTTTAGGCCATTTCATACAAGCAAAAGAAACATTGTATACAAAAATACACTCTATGAGTTTGTACCCACTTGGATAACTCTGTGAATAGGAAAGTACATTGCAGTTAGTTGGGTTGTTACAAGGTTTCTAACATTCTGCTTCCAAACATGACTTTCTTTTCTTTTCTTTCGTTGTGTTTTTCTTTATTCTTCTTCTTGACAAGAATACTTACAGACTTGGCAGAGTAGAAACAATGACCTAGAATATATTGTCAATAGATAAAATAAATAGATTGCTAAAGTAGTTCCCAATGGGACAGGACCAAAATGTGTCATGAATAACCAAATGTTCATTTTATTCCCCAAAGGGTGTTGGGTAAATGAATCTGGTTCTAGGCCAATGTTGTTTAACAGCCTGAGCTAGTGGCAATGGAGACTTGCTGTGTCACTTTGGAAAGCATGTGTTGACTAACATCGTTGCTCTTCCTGGTGGCAGTCTTTCTCATCATTTGCCACAGCTGAGAGGGCAGGGTTCTTCCACAAAGTTGTTTAGATGACAGATGCTTCTTGCATGGATGCTCTGAGTTAACTATTTTTCTAGAGATTCCATTCCAGCTCAAGCTGGGATTACAGAAACCATTCAGCAAATGAACACTGACTGGACCAGCTGTTCCATACATAACATATCGAGGCTCTTCAACTTGTCTAAAACCTGGTACAATTTATCTGCACAGGTGCTGCAGGTGCAAAGCTATTAAATTTTCATTTATGTTGGCATTTTACTAGAGTCATTCAAGCCTCCCAGAACTGGAAAGGGTTGCATTTTTAAATGATAGGATTCATAAGAAGTTTAAATCTTAGGGAGAGAAGTAGGAACATGTAGGCAATGACCCTGTTTGTTCATAATGTCTCCCTGGTTTTGAACTTATTCAATGTTTTGTCTTCCCCTGCCTCTCCAGATGATACAGTGGCAAATTCATTAATAATTAGCCCACCCTTTCATTCAATGTCAAATATTTCCAATGTCCAAATAATAAACACTGGTCTCACTGGTGGATGCTGACTGTGGTCACTGGTTATCTGCTAGTCTACTCCAGCTTAGTCTTTGAGGCTCGCATTAAGTTTTTGTTCTCTGATGCTATCTATATGAAGACAACTGATTAAAAATGGTCCAAAAGACTACACCAAATTTTTTTTTCACCCAAACACAGATGGAAGAGATACAAATAGGATAAATACATTCTAGTTTGGGGCATGGCATGTCTAGAGTGAGTAGAAAAGGGAGAAAACTATGGAAATCTGCTAGTTTTCACATTAGAGATTGACTGTAAAGTGACATTTTAAAATTCTTTAAAAATTGTTTAAGACATAATTTCATCCTTGAGTCTGAATGTGTTTGAACACAACTCCACATTAAATGCAATAAAACTAATTAGACCCGCGATGACATAGAGGGAATCCTACACTTGCTTTATCAGATAGCTACATAAGACGGGTCTTGTAATCTAGTCTGTGTTTCTGTGTTAGAGAGCACAGTAAGATAATAGTGACATATCGTAAGTCTGTTCTGTGATATTCCTTCTCCTCTTTTTTTCAATCTCTCTCCATGCTCCTCCCTCTCCCCAGAACCTATAGAAGGAGGCAGAAATTTCCTAAACTCCCTTTATTTACAATTGTAAAAACATTTGCCATGTTACATGGTAAGCATGTAGCCTTTATCACCTCATTTAATGCCCCCACAAACAATGGAGGTAAGCATTACTTGCACTGTTTTACAAACAGGAAACAGAGGCTCAGAGAGGTTAAAAAAAACTCATGCAAGTTCCTGTATCAGTGATACAGCTGAGGTTCAAATCCATGTCTCAGTACAAAAGCTTCCCTACCCCCACACGACTGATCTGCATCAACTCTAAACCCATTTTTTCTTTAAAGATGTTTAGAGAAAGAGAGACTGAGGCCTTGACTTCAGTTCAAAAGGAATTCCATAGACCTGAATCTCAAAATACCTTTAAATTAATGAAATAGGTAACATTGTGAAGAAGCCACCCAAGCATTCTCAGGGATTGGAATAGTTTCTATTTCCATAGTCTTGTTCTTGTTTCATCAAATATGAGTTGATTATGATTCAGTAAAGAAGACCACCATGACCTAAAGCTGGAGAATTTAAAGTCATCTTTTGAGCCTTGGCAGCCAGTGAATGTTTGATTCTCCACTATTGCTATGTCATAAGGGCAAAGACAGATCTAATTATGGAATCTGATTTTATGCCTCTCCTTATTCTAGACAGAAAGTGCACTAAGCTGTAGTGACCTCCACTCGGGGAACACATGACTGGGGAGTCACAGGCAGCCCCGCAATTGCTCACCGGCGCGGCACTGCTCCTGCGGATGGATGGAAGTCTTTTGGATAAAATGCAGTGGTTGTCTTGGACAGTTTAGAAAGGTGAAATGCTGAGAAATGATGGTGCTGTGGATGGTTGCTGTGAAATATACTAGGTCTTCATTATGCAGGTAGGAATTTGTCTAAAACCCCAAACACTGAAATGGCTATTTTTACAAAATGGAAATGGCTTTTATGATGTGACTATTCAGCAACTTGAGGTCAAAAAGTGTTTCAATAAAAAGAGGAAAAGCACATAGGTCAATTACATTTTGCCCACCTGGACAGGCTTTCGCCTCTGAAGCATGTCTTTGGACATGGCACATCCTTCTGGTGTGTGCTCTAGGCATTGTGGGCAGGCGTTTGGTTACTACTAGACTGCCCGCGGATTAGGGGAGCCGCTTGCTGGTGGAGGCCATTGGCAGCTCCTTGTGTGTCTCACTGCTGTTCTTTCTCCCAGGAGGTACCACGCTTTCCTCTTCTTCCTCTACTCACCTCATCACAGCAGGTGCTTGTACACCCTGGCACCACCATGAACCCGGGAGCATGGCCTATGCTCTTGAAGCTGAGTGTCAAGCACTGAACATTTGTACACTTAAGCCTTGCCAAAAGCCAAATTGGTACAGCACTTTCTTGAGAATTATTTCCTATATTTGGAAACTAGAATTTTTTTGAACATTTCTCAGCTTATTTTGTCGGTATGTTCTCTTATTTGTTGCGAATTTGCTATTAATTCTTAATTCATGCAAATAAGAAATTTGGTATGACCTTTATTCATTGTTAGTTTCATGTTACTCATTATCTACTGATATTTAAACTCCTTTAAGCATGTTCATGATGGCACTCTCCATGACTAGCAATTTTGAGGTTCTCAGAGCTCTCCAAAGCAGGGAAAATGAAAAAAAAAAAAATAAGAACTTCACTTTTTCAGAGAAGTGGGGCCAGACCTTCCAGTATCCTAAAGTGTGTAAAATCATTGCTATCTAAAACTACAAGGTTGCTTAAACATCCATGAGGCAGTTTTGTGTTTCATAAGGAAATCTTTTAGTTTCTCTCTGTATTACATCAATTGTCTGATAAACAATGCCCAGTGCCTGTACATTCGTCTTGTTAGTAGTCTGAAGACTTTAGTCTCAAAGATTGCTCAAGGTGACTTTTGTTTGTCCTGTTATAATAAGAAGTTTGGTGCCTGTTGTAAGTAGCCTTGCAAATAATGTTCTAGAATAATCAGATTCCCTGAAATCCTTTTGGCCTGGAATGTCTTCATTGATTCTACTCACCTCATTGTGTTCACCCAGCCTGTCTAAGCTTCCTTACTTCTTTCCACTGATTTTCCCCAAATCAGAGTCCCTGTGATCAGTCCTGCCATAGCAGGTACATTCGAAGTTTATTCGCCTCAGTGTGTCACAGATTCCCATGTCTACCTGTAACACAGTGAGAAGATATTGTAAAAAGAGAATATATTAAATCCATTTGGCTGGCATAACACCCACTTGGTATATCGGCCAATATGCTTTCATGATGCTCATAGCTTTGTCTTTTTAAAATTATTTTTAAAAAGTGTGGTAAAATGTACATAGCATAAGTTACCATTTTAACAATTTTTAAAAAAGTTTATGGTGTAGTGACATTAAGTACATTCATATTGTTGTGCAACCATCACCACCATCCATCTTCAAAACTTTTTTCATCTTGCAAAATGAAAACTGTGTACCCATTAAACAATAACTCCCATTCCTCCCTCATCCGCACCCCCTGGGAACCACCATTCTACTTTCTGTCTCTATGAATGTAACTACTCTAGGTACCTGGTACAAGTGGAATCACGCAGCGTTCGTCCTTTTATGAGGGGCTGATTTCACTTGGCATAAGGTCTTTAAGGTTCATCTATGTTGTAGCAAGTGTTAAATTTACTTCCTTTTTAAGGTTCAGTAATATCCCATTTTATGTATATACCACATTTCATTTATCCATTCATCTGTTGATGGACATCTGGGTTGCTTTCACTTTTGGCTATTGTGAACAATGCTGCTATAAAAATGGGTATACAAATACTTGCTTGAGTCCTTGCTTTCAATTCTTTTGGGTAGGTACTCAGAAGTAGAATTGCTGGATTATATTGTAATTCTGTTTTTAACTTTTTGAGGAGCTGCTATGCAGTTGCTATGCTGTTTTTCACAGTGGCTGTACCATTTTACACTCCCACCGACAATGTGCAAGTGTTCTGGTTTCTCTGTATCCTTGCTAACACTTACTGTCTCTATTTCTCTCTCTCTCTCTCTCTCTCTCTCTCTCTCTCTCTCTCTCTTTCTCTCTCTCCGAGTGTTTTAATAGACATTCTACTGGATGTGAAGTGATATCTCATGTGGTTTTGATTTGCATTTCCCTAATGGTTAGAAATGTTGAGCATTTCTTCATGTGTTTTTTGGCCATTTGTGCATCTTCTTTAGAGAAATGTCTATGCAAGTCCTTTGCTGAGTTTTTGTTTGTTGTTGTTGTTGCTGAGTTGTAGGAGTTCTTCATATTTTCTGGATATTAACTCCTTATCAGATATATATCTTGCAAATATTTTCTTCCTTTCCCTGAGTTGTCTTCTCACTCTGTTGATAGTGTTCTTTGAAGCACAGAAGTTTTAGATTTTGATATAGTCTGATTTATCTATTTTTTCTTTTGTTGCCTGTGCAGACTTCATTCTTTATATAGACTCTCTTCGTAGTGTTTTTATTCTGATGGAATAATCTTGGTTACTCTACTCTTTCCTTAAGCTTCCTGTTATAGATCTTTAATAAACCTCACCACCTAACTTGCTTCTTACTCCTTTAGACTTTGACATCCAGCCTGGAGTGTTGCTCCATGGAGGACCAGCAAGAAGGCTGTGTGGTAAGGGATCTTACACACCATGTTGACTTCTATTTACACTCTCTTCAAAATTGTAGTCCTATTCTAAACAATAACATTTTATTTAGTTAAAAAAATTTTTCTTTATTTCAGCATATTACAGGGGTACAAATGTTTGGGTTACATATATTGCCTTTGCCCCACCCGAGTCAGAGCTTCAAGCGTGTCCATCCCCCAGACGGTGCGCACCGCACCCATTAGATGTGAATATACCCCTCCCTCCTCCCCCTTCTCACCTGCCCGACACCCAGTGAATGTTACTACTGTATGTGCACGTAAGTGTTGATCCGTTAGAACCAACTTGATGGTTTCTTGATACCCTTAGGATTCCACCCTCTTTTTCACCTGTTTGCCATTCTCTCATGCTTATAAATTTCTATTTGCACAGTTTGTTTTATGTCTATTGGTGTCATCTGAAAAATTAATGAGCATACTAGATACCCTCATCTAGGTCAGTTTTCTTAAGCAGCATCCTTCTTTTAAAGCATCTGAACCCCTTTTTCAAAGAAAAGTTTAAGTGGAAGCTTAGTACCGCTGGTGAGAGTGGCAGCTGCTCTGTTTGGAGCAGGGGATGAAGAAGTTCAGCCTCCTGATTTTCATCTTCCAGTTCCTGAAGCTTTTCCTCTGAACCTGGGTAGAGGCTTTGTAGAGGCTACTCAGAACAGAAAAGCCTCCTGATGGGGTGGGAAATCTCAGCTTTGACCCACACTGTTCTCCCAACTCTGATTAATGTTCATGCATATTGTTCATGGGTATATTCTTTTGAATTTTCTCCAGCTTTCTTTTGCTATTCTCTCTTATATGTGCAATTAACTCATATATGTAAATACCTAAGTTCTTCAGAAACAATGAAATTGTTTATTCTGCTTACCTTGTTCACAATTGTCTCTGTCCTAACAAGCAGCCAGGACATGGTTGGCATGGTGCTACAATGTTCCTCTGTTTGCACCCAGTTCTATGATACAGAACTGTCACAGCTATGATGGGACTATCCCCCTAAGGGTCTTGTTAGGCCTCATCTTGTCTTCTGATGTTCAGTAGGGCATGCTGACCATGCAGGTGATGCTGCTTAAAAACTGAGTGTATCTCCTTTGTAAGTCATTGGTGTCTGAAAGAATTTTCCTACTATGCCGTCTTAAGCCCTTAGAACAGCTGAATTCCAGGGAGAACTGTTCAGATGGATAAACACCAGTTAAGATTATGGTGATGGAGACATTAAGTAATACAAAGTAGCAAAAAGTTGGTCTACTGTCCTGCCTTCTAGGCCTATTCCCCCAACCCAGTAAAGTTTGGCTCATGGCATTGCTAGGCTAAAAAGTACCTTTTACTTAGACCCATATTTTGGCAGCTCTGGGCCCATAGTCACGGTTGACCAGTGGTTCTTAAACCTCTTGGGGTTATGAATCCCATTTAGAATCTGATAAAAGATGTGGACCCTTTCTAGGGGAAGTAAATCTAAGCACCTAGAACATTTTAGAAATAATTTCAGTGTGTTCTTGAATTCCCCCTGAAGTTCATCTTGGGGTCCCATAAGGACAGCTAGGCTTGGTCGTTTGATTGCCATGCTAATCATTAGGAGAGGCATGTTATCTGCATCATCTCAGTTAATCTGTAATCTGTCGAGATAGGTTTTATGTCATACTCCATAAGACGAGGAAATAGAAGTATAGAGAGATTCAGCAGCCAGGTTACACAGGAAGTAGGCGGAGGAGCTGGGATTAGAACCCAGGCAATCTGATGCCAAAGCTGGGACGCAGGGACTCCAGTTGGAGAACCCCTGCTTTGGAGAATTTGATTTGGTTCTAGGCTGAATTCTAATTTGAAGGAACATCAGTAGTATTGGTTAATTATGGAAGGTCTGAGTCACCAGGGGACTCATGGGTGTGGTTCATGGACCACTAGCTTTGGCATTCATTACCTGAGAGCTTGTTAGAAATGCAAAACCTCTGGCCTCACCCCAGGCCTCCAGAATTTTAATAAGGTCCTTCAGGAAATTTGTATTCACAAAAAGTTTGAGAAGAACTGACTTAGATCACTTAGCATCCATACCCTCTGAAGTCATTCTGATTTTGGCCCCTCTGAAATCATTGTGAGCTTAAAATTAAAGTTTTAGTAACTTTTGATTATATTGCAGATGGTTCCTACTGATACAACGGAGAATTATGATACTTTTAGGGGGAAGGGTAATGTAGAGAGAAATAGAGTTGGCACTAAATGAATACGTGTGAGAATGGAATGTTGGTACCTGGTGGTCCCCTGCTCTGAGGTAACTGCAAGATCTATTCAGAATGTTCTTTTAAAATGATAGCATTCTAGAATTGAGAAATAAATTTATAAAAGTGTCATTCACACTTGTAGCTGCATGCCTTCTACAAATACAAGATAATTCTGGGCAGTTTGTGGCTATGGATAGCCATCAAAGCTTCAGAAAGCAAAGCTTTAATCTCTTCTGAATATTCTCTGCCAGGCACTGAGGCCATGGTAGGTCTTTAAGAACTAGTGTGGACGCGTCACACCTGCTGAGCAGGTGTCCTCTGAGCTGATTGCCTACTGTGCCCATTCTTGATACCCTTGCTTTGTGACCTGGTTTCTGACCTCAAATGTTGGCTACTCTCTTAGGCTCCTTCTTACATTTGGTGCCAGTGTGTCCCTTGGTCTGATTTTCCTCTCGAATTGGGTTTTGCAAATAACCCCTTTCTTGTTTTTGAATTCTAGTAAATTGAACTTCTATGGTGGCTGAATGATGGTGTATCCCTCAGCTGGAGCTTTTTGCCAAGCAGCAGTCCTTTGCACTCAGATCACTCCTCATCTAGGACCTCATTTGTCCCCAAGAGCAGTCATTATTATTAATTCACAGGACACCAAAAAAAGATCTTTTAAATCCTTTTAGGTACATTCTGGAATGGAAGAATATTCTGTGGAACAGTGATATAAAATGTGTAAAATGACCTTACAGATGTGCTTTGTGAGAACGTGAGACCAGCAAAGCTTTTGTAATTAATTTGATAGGTTCTGGAATGGGTAGTGGACTTTGGTGATGAGTGAGGAGAATATTATTTGAATGCAAAGGGAGCTGCGTGTGCTTTTCCATCTCTGAGCAGGCAGTGTGAAATCTATTTAGAGATGTAGCCATCAGCCAAAGTGAAGAGTCTCTTAAAACAAGCAAAAAAGGCACTGCTAATAATTTCGATTTCTGTACCAAGAGTGCTCTATAAAAGTGGTGCTAAAACTGCCCCTCCGTAAAAAATCTTATTTCATTATATTTTAAACCAAGCTACAACTTTTTCAAGTGATGAAGCTAGAGAATACACTGCTTCCGAATGTTTAATATAGGGATCTACATTTGAGTTAAAAAAACCAAACCCCACGACAAGATTAAAATTATGGATAATTTATATTATTATAATACTACTGAGGCATATTGCTATTCAGCATGAGAACAGTACTTCCTAAAATGCAAGGAAATATGTATCCTTGATATTAGATGAATCCATATTCCATTTAATATGTGGATCCTTACCAGCCCTGAAAGTTTTATTTTTCCTTTAATTACTCCTTTGAAACAAGTAATGATTGAAAGAGCAAACAATGTGTAAACTCTTCAGCTGGGGGCATATTTCGGTGTGAGATGTGTATACATTAAAGTCTCTTAATATGTAGATTAATTTTTTATTAATTAACCACTGTCCACAAATCAGAGCAAACAGCTGCTTGCCACAGGAACAGAACCACTGCAAACCCTGGAAATGTCAATGTGCTAACCGTCTTGAAAAGATGGTTCAATGGAAGATATTAAATTGCAAGTTTACTTACAATGCCTGGGAATGTTTCTTTACTGGGAAATATCCGAATTAAACTAAATTCAATTAATTCATACCCTGTTTAGATCCAAGAAAGAGTTAAGGCACCATAGCTAATGTTTTTCTAAAACTTAGGAAAAGTCAATATTGCCTAAGAAGACAAAGTGCATCCCTTGTGGAACTACCTCTGTGTCATCTGTCTGCATTTTCTAGTAATCATCAGAATCATTTAGATTTCTATAAGCAATATTCTTCCACACTGGGTAAGTGATCCAGGGGCTGTAGTTAGACATTTCTTGGCAGTTGTGAAAAATGTAGTAATCAGAGAAGTCATCAGGCACCTTAATTAAAACTCTCTTTGTGACTCTTTTGCATATGCAAATTATGCTCAGTGGTTACCATTGGGGAGGAAAGGTTGAGGTGAATGAGTTAGCATTTAGACTATCAATTAAAGAGATTGAGAAGATCTTGTCAATGAATCAAAGAAAGTGTTTATCTAATTTACTTGCTGTTTTTGCCTCTAACTCAGACTGTAGTCAGCACCCACACTGCCAGAAAGACACATGCCGGAGGCCAGTCTTGTAGGACTCTTTAGATCACTGAGAAGCCTCTATTTACATATTGAAAGGTCTGACAGATACTGATTGTGTCTGTGCAGTTATTTGGGTGTGCTTTGTCACAAATACCACAAAAATGTTTATTCTCTTGAAATTCTGAAGAGAATGTCATGAAAATAAACTATCTCTGATATTTCTCATGCTGATCTGTCAATGGCCTTGAAATTGAGAAAAATGAGGTTGAAAGGAAGAAATGGGAGAAGTTGGAGAAGGCGACTGGGGACCAGGAGCAAGGGAAAGATAAAACGTCAACAAGTCACAGTGATGGAAGGACAGTAACATTTTAATGGAAGAGAGTCTGAGAAAAGAAGAAATCAGAGAAACAAAGATAAATGGACAGAAAAGGAATATTTGTTGCAAAATTTTCCATCCGGATTCAAACCTTTTTTTTCCCTTTTGCTGATGTTTGTAAGCACTTTCTGTATACCAAGGCACTGTACTAAATGCTTTATTTTTATTTTCTTATTACAACCATATGAGGTAGCAGCAAAGCTAAGAGTGTTTAAATGCATGAGCCCTAGTGAATGATTATCTGAATTGGAATCCCTGAATTGCTACTTATTGGCTCTGAGATTTTGGGCTTAGTAATCTTTCTGTACTATAGTTTCATCATCTGTAAAATGGTGATAATAGTAATGGTATTTATCTCTTAGGGTTAGGGTGAGGATTAATAGGTTAATATACATAGAAAATTTAGAACAGAATCTATACATAGAAATACTCAATAAAGGTTAGCCATTGTTATTATTATTTTTATTAGTATTCCAGTTTAAGAGTTGAGGCTCACAAAAGTCAAGCCACATTCTAGCGTCAAATCCAAGTGAATCTTTCTTAAGTCCATACTTTTAATTCATATACTGTAAGGAGATAGAAGACCTAGTTTGTAATTCTACTGATAACATTAATTGTCTCTTTTATAAGTTAATTAAACTCTGTGATTTGGGTTGAAGTCCTCCCTAAAGCAGATCCTATGACAAAAGCTTGAGGAGTAGCTCCCATGGAATAGGACTTTTCTTGATATATATTAACTATTGACTACTGCAACCAAATCCAGTACAGCAGAATAAGCATGACGAATGGGGAAGCGTGAAGAAGAAGGAAGGAAGCCCAGCCAAGAACACAGTGTTAAGAAGAAGGCTGGGGGTACCTGGAAGTCAGTGCTGCCAGGGCCCCACTGGAGCACTATAGAATGGGTCTCAGAATCATCCCCCGACTTGGAAGATGGGTGTGTTTATCTGCCAGTTCCTATGCCCTGTTGATCAAGGTTATTCCAGGGGTGTTAACGCTCTTGCGCTTCCGGGTTTGCACATGACCCAGCAAAGAGCAAACCTCAGCGGAGAGAGAAGCCTGCGGCAGAAAGCAAATGAGAGGCAGCACAGGCAAAGTGTCATTTTGTCAAGTTATATATCTGAGGCACAGCTGGTTATCACAGAAATGGCTTGAGTAAAGGGGTGGGCCAAGGGGATGTCAGATGGGCTATGAAAGGTATTTGACACACTCCTCTACTTCAGTATACACATTGTTTGATTATATATTTGCTCTGTGTGTGCATGTAAATTTTCTGTCATTATCTCTGGGTCATTGGGGAGATTAAATGAGATGTGTGTGAAAGTGCCTGGAAAAATATAAATCACATAGAATCTAATACTATACTTGGTATATTAAGATCTCCAAAGTTAAAGGCTAAAGAGTGGCTGAACAATTTTTTTTAACCCATCAATCTATCATTACTTTTGCAATCAATGCCTCTATTATTTCACTGCAAAACTGTATCTGGATTTCAGCAGAAGAAAATTGCCTGAGAGCCTAAAAGCATATAGATGACTGAATTCCAAATTGACTACTGGTGGACAGGTTGATTAGAAAAGTCCAAACAACTCATCTGTCCAATGTCTACTCATTTGACCCCTTGCTTTCTTGGATGTTCTCTCTCTCATATCCTCTAATCTCTGAGGTAAAAATCAAATAGAATAGAAGTTTATCCTGATTAGGTTAAAATCAGCCAGCTTGGCACTTCTTATTCTTCAGTGAAACTTAATCTGTGCTCTATTTTCAGAACTAAAATACAACTTTAAAATGTTTAATTTTTAGTGTTGTCTTCCTGCTTCAAGTTTTAATCTCTACTCCTTCACTTACTCACTGTGGGATGTTGGTCTCATTGTTTAACCTTTCTGGGCTTCAAATTCCTTATTGCAAAATGGAATAATTTTAATGTTTCATCCAATGAACTATTTGGAGGATGACTAAAATGTGTTTGGGAGAGTTCCTAGAACTTAAAGACACTCAGTAAGTGTTAGCTGCTATTATTATCAATGTTATTTGTTTGACAAAGATCTGCAGCTTTATTTTTTCTAAGGGTTTAAATGTAATGGTTATTTCTATTAACTCAATGTAATGATGAGCTTCTCTAATCTAACATTTCATATAAAACATAAAGGTTCTGAGAGTGGTTTTTAATGTCCCAACTGAGATATACATATAAAATCTCTTGATCCTCTGATGAGTCTTCTGATATCATAAAAGCACAGAGACCTTCTAAAGTTGATTTTCTAAATGGAAAAATGATATCCCTGCCCATAACTCATTTAGGAACAACTTGAAAATGTCAAGTATCTTGGAAAGGAATAATGATTTTGATTTTGATGATAATGCTGTGTATTTATAAAAGTTGTTTTCCCCTTAAAGAGCTCAAAGAGCCCTTGTTTATTCCATGTACTTCACATGTTCCCTGTGAAGGAGATTTGGGCACCCACAGAATCTTGTAAGAGATCTCTGTCTTATAACTCAATGTAATGAAGAGTGTGACTCTATTTTTTGAGGATTGACTGCTGACATCTTAAGCCTCACCCCTCCCTCTTCCCTTTTCTCCCACTTCTGCGCAAGCTGGTAAGAAATCTGGGTGCTTCCTCCTTTAGTGTCTGTGGGAAGTTCAAATCACATAAGCCCCTGCCTGAGCACAAGAACCCTCCCGCCAGCCTTACCCTCTAACCACCATAAAAACGCCATGCCAGTCTCCTTTCCCTGTTTTCTCAAGCCATATTCAGACCAGCTTGGAAAGGCTGTCCTGCTCTCCCCAGAAAGCCTCATTTGTAAGTAACAAACCTTATTCTGTTTTGACAACCAAATTTTTGGTGAGAGTCTATCTTGTTTATTCAGCATGGCTACAACACACAGGTATTGGTTTGTACCAAAAGAAACCAGGATTTGTTGGAGAAGTGGTTGACTCCAGGCCTGGGGCAAGGAAAGTACAAGGTAAAGTCTGGAATTTTTTGTCATGCCCTTAAGCAAGGGAGTTTGGAAAGACTAATGGAGTCATGTCAAAAGAATATCAGAAGCTAGGATGAAGGCATTTCCACTTGCCAAAATGAGACAATTCGAGCATTGAAAAAGAATAATGACTGGTAATGGACTATAAATCACATAAATCTGTAATAATACAGAGAGAAGAGAGAGAAGGGGGAAGAGAGAGGAGAGAGAAAGTGAAAGAGAGAGAGAGAGAGAGAAAGGGAAAAGCGTTTCTTTATAGAAGATTGTTCATTAATAAATATTAAAAAAAGGAGGAAAATTTTAATTTTTAAAATTACCATTTTGTAACCAAATGTGATATGTTCCATAAATACCAAAACTTTGGAGAAAAATATTGTAGGGGAAATGGGATAGTCATATGGTCTCAAAGTATTATCCTACCAATTATGAGTTTCAGTTGCCAAGGAAAATGAACATTTAGAAGAGATACGTGATACAATAGGAGGTCCACAACATCACCCACGTAGTGCTTATGTCAAAATATTTAACCTGAATCTAATAGTGCAGAGCAATTAAATACGGAACTTGGGGAATAATGTAAGACAACTGTCTTGGTTTTTTTTAATGTCACAAAAACAAAAATAACAACAAAACACAGAATGCTCTTGTGAAAGAGATTAAATATATTAAAGACATAACCAAATGCAATATGGGAACCTTGATTGATTCTAGAATGAAACAATAAAGTAATAGAAACCCCCCAATTTTAGGCAATTGGGGAAATTTGAATGTAGATATATGAAAGTGATAATATATTTATATGGGCGAACAACTTATTCTTAGCAGATGTATGGTGAAGTATTTAGGAGTGAAGTTTTCATGGTGTCTCTAACCTACTTTCACATGGTTCAGCAAAAAGTGTGTGTGTATGTGTACATGCATATATGAGAATATATATATAACAATGTATATATTCTTATATAAAACAATGTAAGATTATCCCAAATATAGAAATAAATAAAGAAAGAAAGAAACGAAGAAAAAAAAGAGGAAAAGAAAATTAAAGAAAGTGTGGCAAAATGTTAATATTTTGATGAATCTAGATGAACGGTGTTTATTATTCTCTCAACTTCTTTGGAGATTTAAAAATGTTTAAATAAAAAACTAAAGTTAAAAGCTCAGGATGAGCAGTAATGGAAGCAACAGCAAATGAACTGCAGAGGAGTGTGTTGATACCATCAAAATGTCTATGCTGCTTCCTCTGAAAGCTTAATGGATATGAACAGAATGTAATACTTGTGTTTATACCGGGCAATTATTCTTTATGTATAAAATAAGTAGCAATTATTATTATGTCAAAAGACCTACTGCATAGCAACCTGTGTTCATTAATCAATATTATCTTCCTCTACCTCTGGAATCTATTTGAATTACTTTGCCCTGAAAGCTTAGTAAATATATGCTTTCTGCCTACAAGGACAAATAGACAACTGACTTGGAAACCAGAAGATTTATGGTTGCTGCAAATCTCCTTATTGTGATATCTCATTAATATCAGATTTGATTTGAGAACATCATGCTTGAACTGCAAAGGAACCCTGATTTCTGTGATTAGAGAGCCACTGGCAAGACTCACCTGTGATTAACATCTTTTTGCTCAAATAAGAGCGGCTGCTTGAGGATGACATTTCTGAGTTGTTCAGCTTGTCGTTATATCATCTGAAAACAGCAGTAATTCCTCGTCCTGCTCCTGTGCCCTGAGAAAATAATTGGTATGCTCATTATCTCTTAAGAGCCTGGAGAAATTTATCCTATTAAGACTGTGGGCAAATGAGTAGTTACCCAGCTCTCTTTGACTTTGTAATGTCTTTTTACAACTTGTTATTATGCTGCCCTTTGCCAAATCTTTTTCTCTTTCTGTCGTCCTTTTATTGTTTTAAATGACAACTTATTTTTCTTTTCCTCTGCTGAAAGACTCTCTGTATGAAGAGAGATTTCCCACCAGTGCAGTATTAAAACACAGTTTTTAGAGAATTTTCCAGCATCACATATTCTACCCTTAGCGCATGTGAGATGTGGCTATTACCATCATATTCCATGTTTGTTGACATTTATTTTATAGCATTTTTTGTACCTTCTGGTTTGTTTTTTTAAAATGTTCTTTTGATTTCAGTCTTTATTTTGCAACAAATCATTTCTCCATGGTAGAGAATGCAGCTTGCTCTACATACAAATGAAAACCCATAAGCCATTTTAATGTACACACTGAATTTAAGTAATATGAGTTTTGAGATAAGTGAAAACTTCCTTATAAAATGATTCCTCATCTCTGAAAACTGGAATGCATACTTTAAAAATGAAAGCAAACCGTAATCTCAATATCATATGAGTGTTTGTGGATATTTAAAGGAGAGAAACCTAAACTCAAGGTTCAGAAGACGTATGTTTGAATCCTGACTTTGTGACTAGATATGTGCAGCTTTTGAACAAACTGCTGGGATTCTGTCAACCATGGGCTTGTGAAATGGGTACATTAACCCGCACAGGGATACTGTGAGGGTGAAATTATTATGATGTCTGTCAATGTGCCTGGAAATATTGAGCATTCAATTCACGTTGGTTGAACTTGAATCTATTGAGAATTGCTAACACTCATATAATAATTAGTAGGGAAAGGGAATTCATGCCTTGATGAATTGTAGCCAAACAAGTAGTTTACCTGTTCCTAACAGGAAGTCTGGAGATTGGTACTGCTTTACTGGCTTCGGGGGCTCCACAGTACCTGTGAGAGAGGCATCTCTGCAGACTGCCTGGCCTCTCTCCTCTCTAGGCATGAGATAGGGCTACATCTCCCATCGCCGAATCCACGATCTTGGGAGGCAGTGGAAGGCAAGAGCAATGACTCATGTCGGTCCCTTTCATCATGAAAACAGAGATTTTTCCTGAATCACCAGTAGACTTCTGCTTATACTTCTCTGGCCAGAACTGTGTCACATGTCCTGCTCTTACTGCCATGGAAACTGGAAGGGAAGTGAGCTTTTCCAGCCTCTGCCATGGAGTGGGGCAGGGGAGGAGAGGGCTGGAAAGGAGATTGGGATTAACCAAAAAGTGGTGCCTGCCACAGGGGTTATTTGAGGAAGTAGGAGGCTGTATCCGAGCATGGGCTGTAGATGGACTTCATCAGCTTTGCAATAACTTGGTGACCTTGAATGACTTACTTGATATCTTTGAGCCTCAGCTTCCTTATCCATGTTAAGGGGTTAATAATAATCATCTTTCAGGGTTGCTATAAAGATTATAATATATATTAGAGATATATTATTAAATATATATAATGCTACATACATACATATTAATATATGTTTCCAATATCTGGTACATTGCAACTATGTAATAAATTATAATTATTGATAAAATGCTTTTTAAGAATTACATTTCTGTTGTGATGATCACTTGGCAGTGATATAACATATATAATGAGTTAATCTTCTATTAGGTATTTAAATGTAAAAACTAAGCAACGATATTGGAAGGAGTGGAGAAAAACTTCCTAAATGAGGTAGAAAATCCCACAGGCCTAAGGAAAAGATAGAAAACTGTTGTGAGGTAATATTGGAAGTTTCCAGTTTGGCTTGTGTGCTCTAGACAGGAATCTCTGTGAAGCTTCCTTCAAGAGGTGATTTTTTTTTTTTTTTTTGCTTTTATTTCATCATATAATGGGGGTACAAATGTTGTTAGGGTTACATACATTGCCCCTTCCCCCTTCCCCCCCACCTGTCAGAGCTTCAAGCGAGTCCAATCCCCAGGTGGCCCCGGCAAGGCACACATTATGTAACTCTACACTTCCTCCCCCCTCCCTCCTGCCCTCCATCTAACATAAGATTTTTTTTTTTTTTACATTTTGTATACATTGTATATCTATGCCTCTCCCTAAGAAGGGTTAGAGGTATGCCCATCCCCCTGACAATGCTCGCCACATCCCTATGATGTGGGTCTTGCTCCCCCCAACCCTGGTGAACACTACCACCATTTGAGCACCATAGTTTTAAACAGTCAGTACCAATTTGATGGCGAGTAGATGTTGAGCCCACTTTCCACATCGTGTGTCGCCTCACTTTGGATAACGGGCTTAAGCTTAATCCAGGATAGCATAAACGGTGTTAGCTCACTGTCATTTCTTAGAATTGAGTAATATTCCATTGTGAGCATATACCACATTTTAGTTATCCACTCATGAATTGAT
>CAUYPO010016621.1:0-17550 GCA_963574435.1 Cheirogaleus major | reverse complement strand
TGATCTAGCACCTCTTGTATTATCCTGGATAGAGCTGAAGTCCATTCTACTAAGTCAAGTATCACAAAAATTGAAAAACAGGCACCACGTGTACTCACCATCAAATTGGTATTAACTGACTTAAATCACCAATTCTTAAGTGCACATATAGTAGTAACATATGTCAGGTGTCAGATAGGTGAGAGGGGACAGGAGGTGATGAATGGATATATACATACCTAATGGATACAGCACACACCAGATGGGGGATGGACACACTTGAAGCTTTGGCTCAGGTGGGGCCAAGGCAATATATATAACCTAAACATTTGTACCCCCATAATATGCTGAAAGAAGAAAAAGAAGAAAAGATTGCAATTTTGTTTCTTCATATACTTGGTAGACCTTCTTGGTAAATTTGTTTGAAGGAGGAGTGTTTTCTTGCTAACATTTGAGAAGTTATTGTTTCCTTAGTGGTTATAGGATGCAATTTTAATATATTTTAACTCCAGGTTTATTGAGATTTGCTTTTGAAAAATGTGTCTTTTTATTTAAAAACATAAATTAAATGTCACACTGTACATAATCTCTTTTTACTATTTCTAAAGTATTCATAGCAGTGTATTTTTCACCTGTTTTTCATGATTAACTTTGTGATTTTGCCACCCTTTATTTTTCTTGATCAGTACCAAAAATTATTGAAAATAAATGAGAGGTTTTCTTCCCAAAGAATCAAATTTTGATATTTTGGACCCCTCTGGTACATATTTCTTTTATGTTTTAATATTTGGTGTTATAGTTAATTCCATCATTATACATTTTTTGGGTTTATTTTGCTGTCATATTCCTAATTTGGTGGAAAGAGTTCTAATTCATTTTCACTTTTAAAAAATTCTATTAGAGGTATATTTTTTATACATGATCACATTATTTATAAATAAGGGCAGATTTACTTCTGTCTTTGCATACTCTGTGCCTACTATATCTTTTTCCCCCTTTCTTCTTTCTTTACTTCCTCCCTCACTCCATTTCTTCCTCCCATCTGTCTCTCTCCCTCCTTCCCTCTCTCCCTCCTTTCCTCCTTCTTTCTATCTCTCTTTCTTTTCTCTTTCTCTTTCTCTGTCCTCTCTTTTTCTTTTTATAGTGCTCATTAGATTCTTCCACATAATGTAGACTCAAAGTGGAAAAATATACAAATCTTAGACATTTATTTCCCCTTTGAAAGAAAGTGAAATTTTACTAGAAATACTTTTCTTTTAAAAAAAAAAAGCTTTATTGAGGTTCAATTGACATATAATAAATGGCACATACTATAAGTATCAAATTTGATAAGTTTGACATGTGTATATACCTGTGAAATCATCCACAATACAAAGCTAGTGAATGTATTCATCACTCCCAATAGTTTTCCAATAGCTCTTTGTAAACTTTTACCTGTCATTATAAGATTTTATATAAATTTTGTATAAATGCAACAACGTGTGCTATTGAATGCCTGGCTTTTGTCACTGAATAAAATTATTTTGAGATATATTCCTTATATTTTGTACATCAATAGTTCATGCTTTTTTATGTCTGAGTAGAATTCCATTATATGGATATACTACTATTTGTTTACCCATGCACTTATGGTTGAACATATGTGTTGTTTCTTGTTTTTACTTATTATAATTTAAAGTACAACTAGGAACATAATTATATATGTCTTTACATCAATATATATTTTAATTTATCTAAGAGTTAAATGACTAACATAAAAATATATAAGAAGGTGTAAGACAGTTGAACTGTTTGCTTGCATCCTCAACAATTCAAAACATATGTCATTGGGTATAATACTCAGTAGGTATTTGTTAAGTGAATATTAAGCAAAGTAAAGAATAAGTGAATAAATGCATGTCTTTTTAGGCAAGGTTAGAGCACTCTAGCAGGGATTTCTGAGCATATCATGCTTCACTAAAGTTAATAGCTTTTTTTTTTTTGACTCACATGATTTAAAACTGTCACATGTTTAAACATCACTGATAAAGGCAAATTCATACATAAAGGATTGAATTGAGAGTTTTCAAAAAAAGTTCATAAACAGAGTAAAATACAAAAAGCCTTGATAGCCGTTGTAACTGGAGATTGATAGAATGGGAGAGAGAGAGAAAGACAATGTTTCATGTAGAGTTTGAAATTATAAAAATGGCATTTAGATATACATTGAAGGCATTGCTCCCATTCCATTTCTGATGTTTCCTTTTATTTAGAGGAAGCTTCTTTTAATAATATAAGATGAATATTCTGCTAGGTATATTTGGGTGACATACATTTAGGGTATTCTTTTGTCAGTTCCTCCCTCTTTCTCTTTGGGAATTATGGTGTTTGCAGTAAATTCACATTCTGCTTTGCTCTTTCCTGTGAGGGGCAGGCTTATTTTGTGACGAACTCCCATATTCTAAAACATTTTGACACTGAATATGCATTCTGATGGTGTAACTATAGAAAAACTATTTGCCTTGTTTTCTGGTGTCAAATTTATCAATAATAAAATGGATATTTGTGTTGCACATCTGAATGTATTCTATTTTTGTTTTGGTGTTGCCTATAAGTGGTTCAGGATTGAAGTGGAAAACAAGAATATCTTATATTGGAACTCTGAGATATTCACTATTTCTTTCAAATTTTGCTGTAAAAAAAGGGAAACATTAAGGAAATAAAACAACCTCTTCAGAAGATAAGAATCAAGCATACTGTTGGCTACATATGTGAATAATGATGAAATTATGTGGAATAAATTAAATTCCTTTAATTAAAAGTATTAACACCCAAACTGTTGATTATGATCTATAAAAAGCCTGGCCTTTAATCAGATCTTGGTTTAAATCACAATTATCTTTAAATATCATTACTTATTTTTCTGGGTTTTTGATCATCCAAATATGTTGCAATTTTTTTCCAGATAAAGATATTTCCATAATATAGTTGTGCTCCTTTGAAATTACAAACGTGATGGAGATTAAGCAAACAAAGAAAGAAATGCGACAGGGGTAAAAATGCAAGACAAATATATCAGCCTGTCAGTTTTACATCTGGGTGATGTTATGATGACAACAGATCTATTAAGGCAAATGTTTTCCTGACAAGCTATTTAATTAGAATTACAATCATCTTCCCAGAAATGATCCTTAAAATAAATTGTCTACTGTAAATGGATGAAAATAAATAGTTGTCTCCTCCCAAATTTCCTGAAATAAAAGAGCCAAAGACAAAAAGTCTCATAAATACCGTAATTTTTAATGGAAATGTGAAAGAAACAGTTAACAATAGATAATATTAAGTGTTGCTGTGGTTGGATTTTTTTTTTCCTTTCCCCACATTTTAAAAAAAGATTTATACTGATGGCCAACTGATTGTTTCTGTCACAAAATGTCATTAAGTTGGTCCTCTATTCACAATGACTCCACTTCAGTATGAAATGAATGTGCCTAAAATTTTGTTTTTGTAATTAAATGCAATGTAGCACAGTTTAAGACAATGTAGGAAATCTTAAATGCATTCAAGTCATAAAGCCTACATTTACTATCAGGGCTTAGAAAGCATTTTCATCACTTTCAGACCCATTTTCTCATCTAAAAATTAGAGAGAATATTTTTTCTTCATAAGATATTTGTGAGAATTATAAAATGCAACACCAATTAAAATAATATGGCATAAAAATAAAGAAAACATATTTTAATGTAGTGTGTAATATTGCTTTTTATTTTAATGGAAAAAATTAATTTTGCTTGTCTATAGTCTTAAAATCTGTGGCTTAAAATTTACTTAACAACACTTATTAAGTAATAATATATGTGAAGTAAAAAATCATGGAATTGCAGAATTGATAAAGATGTTAGGTGTACTCTTTACTCACATTCCTGTATGATTAATATTTTCTGCTTATGATTTTATATATCCATATCAATATATTTTTGAATATTAAAGAATTATAAATAGAAGGTTTTGTTTATATATTATTTTTATATTAACCTCATTTAAATATTATGCAAATCATAAAAATTATAAAAATACAAATTAAAATTTATGAGTGAAATTAAATAGATATTGTAACATTTATACCCACATGCCAATGGAAAAATTGCAATATGCACTTCACTGTGGAGACTACTGAATGGTTTACATATTTTCAATGGTTTTCTTTTATTTTAAAAAGAAGGAGCTAAATTAAGTAAATAATCTACTTTAGATTAATGGGAGAATGGATGAAAATTGTATTTTAAACTTAGCTCTTTCCTTTACAAAATATGATTTTTTAAAATGATGATGCATTACATCTGGAGAATCATATTAAATTGATTCACCTAATTACTAATATTTGGATATTTGAAAAGCATAGTTATATTTTAAATATACATGAGTTTTTATAGAACATCAATTAATAGTTTCAAATTTTACCCAAACCAGCAGAAGAAAAGAAATAACAAAGCTCAGAGCAGAACTGAATGAAATGGAAACAACAACAAAAAAGACAAAGGCTCAATGAAACAAAAACTTGGTTCTTTGAAAAGATAAACATCAGTAAACCACTAGACAGATTAACTAGAGATAGACTAGAAATTACTAAACTAACCTCAATCAGAAATGAAAAAGGAGAAAAGGAGAAACAACTGATACCATAGAAACACAAAATATCATCTCTGAGTACCACAAAAATCTTTTAAAAACACATTATAAAACATAGAGAAAATGGATAAATTCCTATAAACACATAACATCCAAAGCCTGAATCAAGAGTAAATAGAAATCCTGAACAAAACAAAAATGAGCAGCAAGATTGAAGCAGTAATAAAAAAATCTCTAACAAAAAGGCCCAAGACCAGAGAGATTCACAGACAAATTCTACCAAACCTACAAAGAACTGGCACTTATCCTGCAGAAATTATTCTATAACACTGAAAAGGAGGGAACCCTACCTAACTAATGCTATGAAGCCAGTATAACCTTGATACCAAAGCCAAGAAAGGACACAATAAAAAGAAAAGAAAAGAAAACTACAGACCAATATCCATTATGAACATTGACGCCACAATCCTCAAAAAGATACTACCAAACATAATTCATCAGCACATCTAAAAGACAATTCACCATGATCAAGTAGATTTCATCCTAGCATACAAGGATGGTTTAATGTATGTAAATCAATAAATGTGATTCACCATATAAACAGAAGCAAAAACAGAGACCATATGATCATCTCAATAGATATAGAAAAAACATTTGTTAACATCCAACACATTTTCATGATGAAAACTGTCAATGAACAACACATAGAAGGAATATGCCTCAAACTTATAGAAGCCAAATATGGCAAACCCATAGCCAACATCATACTGAATGGGGAAAAGTTGAAATATTCTCCTTAAGAACTGGAACAAGACAAGGATACCCACTATCACCACTTCTGTTAAGCATGGTACTGAAAGTCTTAGCCAGAGGAATTAGGAAAGGTAAATAAATAAAAGGCATCCAAATTGGGAAACAGTAGGTCAAACTATCCCTGTTTGCTGATGATATGGTCCTGTATCTAGAAAACCTTAAAGACTCCATCAAAACACTTCTAAAATTGAAAAACAAATTCAGTATAGTCTCAGATTACAAAATCAATGTATACAAATCTTTGACATCTCTATATACTAATAATAGTCAAGCTGAGAATCATATCAAGGACTCAATATCATTTACAACAGCTACAAATAATGATAATACCTAGGAATATACTTCACCAAGGAGGTGAAAGATCTCTTAACCACTTCGGTATCAGCATCAACTATAGTCATCAGCCACAGATGAATGCTCACAGCCCAGCGTCGACTATATTCAACAGCCACAGATGAACACAGCGTTGACTTGAGCCAACAGCCATGATATGAAGGCGCACAGCCAAGCATCAACTATAGTCTACACCCAAAAGCTTTTACTTTTACAGCTTTTATCTCTGCAGTTGCAGTGTGTACGTTTAGCTAATAAGTTACTATGTGTCTGTGACCTTTTAACAAGTCCTTAGTAGGAGTTATTATAGTTATTTTCCTAAAGCTGCCTGTAAAGTAAAACAAGCTTTCAGTGCTTTAAATCTTTCCTCATCACACAAGAGCAAAACGGATTCGACGTCAATGCACAGCACAAACTACCGTGCGGACTGTGAGTGCCGGCTGTGGGCGAGGGTTCACGGCTGGTGAGCACGGTCCTGAAGTGGTTAAATGTGCCTCCTCCAAAATGCAGGTGTTGCCAATGTGATAGTATTAAGAAGCAGGGCCTTTAAGAGGTGATTAGGTCAAGGGCTTCTTAGTGAATGGGATTAGATGCCCTTATCAAAGGTATTGACAGAGGACATTTGTCTCTCAAGTCCTTTTGCCATGTGAGGAAGCAGCAAGAAGGCTCTCACCACGCACCAGACGCCAGGTGCCAGCCCCTCGCTCTTGGACTTCCCAGCTCCCAGAACTGTGAGCAATAACTGTCTACTCTTTATAAATTACCCAGTCTCAGGTTTTCTGCTATAACAGCACAGAGCAGACTAAGGCAGTGCCTTTACAGGAATCTCAGAGCCTTCTTTCTGTCCTGAAATTATAGTGAATTTTTATGTGTTGGTATTTGCACTGGATTGTCAACTCTTGTAGGAAAGAAACAGAGTCTTGTTCATATTCTAAATATATGAGCTTGTGCCTGGCACATACTAGACACTCAGTAAACAGCTGCACTTTACAGTTTAAGAGATACTTTGAACGACATTAGTTGATTTTACCTTTACAGGAGTCCTCTCATGTAGGCAAAGATAGTAGATGGTGTTTACTTGCCTCAGGTGGGCCCCATAGTTCAGGATGTGCGTGGATGTGCCGGAGAAAACCACGGATGGCGACATTGAGTGCTGACCCCATCTGCTGTGTTTTAGGCTCACTTCCATTCCTCCTAGCTTGACAGCTTCTTGCTTTAAGGTCTCACTGGGCCTTCCTCATGGATTTAGATGATGAAGGTTAGGGATCTACATAAGATGGTATGCTGAAATATAAACAGCAGAATAAATTAACAGACCACATGCATTTATGTCAATCATTTGTTCATTCATCCTTTAATTCAGCCAACATTCATCATGCTATCCTTAATATGGGCCCAGTTTGAATGGAATTCAGAATTCATATGAAGCAATTGCAGGGAATAAGTGTGTGAAGGGAGTTATAATGAGGGACATTATGTTTGAGCAGTTAGATACCGGCAAGAATTGCCTTGGTTAGTGACAAAATTTCTGCAAGTAATATGTATTTCACCTGAGATCATTTTGGTTTACTGTTACCTCTCTAGAGGAAAAGGAATGCATTATTTTGTACAGCATATTCCAGCTGTGAAGTTTCTGGTTATACTAATAAATCTATACAGAGTATATTCTACATGATAATTCAGCTAAGTCTTCTGTGTCTATTTCTCTCCTCTCACTTGCCTATTGATGCTACAATAAATATACCAGCGGAAAATGGCCTTTAAAGGGTCATATAAGGAGTAGGCTGCTTCAAAGATTTAAATCCATTTTTTCTCTTTCCTTTTGTAGATACCAGTTAAAAAGAGAGATGTGTTAACAAAGCAGATTCGTAAGAGATATAGTTGAGGTAAAGCTGCCAGTTAATGGATCTAGGCAAGTGCTGCAGATAAAAAAAGTTCAGAGATATCTTGGTGTATGAGTTTCATAGAAAAAAAAAAGACCGTTTCCTCAAGCTTAAAGAAATGGTGGATCTTCTCTGCCTGCACTGTAACCTACTTACGACAAAGATTTTCTGAATCCTGGGAGGAGAGGGGAAATGTTGAGGCTGGCTTTGGTGACATTTCTGTGTGTATAATTTTCTTCATTGTTTGTGCCGTGTGTCACAACCACCCAACGCCCCAGGAGAGGCTTCCTTACAGAGAAATGAGACATGTTCTCCACCCCACTCTTCAGACTCAGCCAGTGGAGTAACATCTCGTTATCATTCCTGCCTCAATTCCTGTCATCTGTCAGCACTACCATTGTGACCACACTTCACCCCACCCTGGGGGCCCCCGCCACTCCTCTCTCGTACCCCCACGCCCTGAGTGTGCATGCATTGCAGCACTGTGTGTATCTGTTTGCCTTCACTTGATTAGATTTTTAATCGCTTTCTTCTAGACCAGTGCTGTTCAACAGTTATAATATTAATACTATCTTCTGGAGTGGCATTGTGGGAATTGGTGGGTGGGGAGGAGGTACTTTTTGGTTGTCATAATAATTTGGAGAGTGCTGCTGGCATATAGTGGGGGAGAACTGGGAGGACGAACAGCCTGCACGGCCAAGGACAGACTGACCGAGAGAAGTGCCCCTCACATCTCTTGAATTTTGAATGCTCAGCTGGATGTTAGCACAGATGAAAACCCAGCTCATGCTCCTCCGAGCCTATACTCTAACCTCACATCATATATTAAGTAAATGTCCACGTATTCATATACACTGAATTTTCTAGGAATGAAACTACTATGTAAATCAAGGGAAGATTGCACTTTGTTTTATTCAAAACATAGTTAATTGTCGACTATTTCATTTGCAATGCTTCTTGTGATATTTGAATCAACAAAAAATAGCAACAAAATAAGATGAGCCTATACCTGTAGCTGTCACATTCCAGGTTATTCTATGTATAGGGTAAGTTTTTGACTATTTTATTGTAGTGAAGTCGTGCAGTACAGATTGAAACATGTATTATTTCCTTATACATCACTTTTATTTTTCACTTATATGACAAAAAGTTATTTTATTGATGTCATGATATGTGAACAGGTGGGTTATATTAGCTATATAAATAAAAATAAAATTCAGGATAGTAATGGGGTGATTACAAAATGTTATTTTAAAAAAGGTGCTGGAGTTGATAAGATTGAAAAGTGTTATACCAGACCATAACTTCTGTGAAGATCTTGAAGATTTTTTTTATTCTTTGAGACAACAGTCATATTTATATCATCATCACTAATTCATAACAAAATACCTTTTATATACAAGATATTATATTTTAATGTTTATTTAATGCATGTAACCTGCATATCTTATTTCTTGCTAATTTAAACCCTTCAGGTATTAGTACAAGGCTATCATCCGTTGCAAAATCATCTTCTCAAAACAATTTCAAGGAGTTTTCAGGGAGTGTCTAACAGCAAATGCGGTCAACTTTGTAAGGTGTCAGTCTTTTTGATAACAAACAGAGCTACATATACTCCGGAATTTGGTGTATGAGAAATGTCACTTTACAATTGAGTAAAGAATAAATTATTCAATAAATGGCACTGATAGAATTGGTATCCATTTGGAGAAAGGCAGATCCCTGCCTCACACGATGCACAAAAATCCTTTCCAGATAGGATAAAGACATAAATCTGAAAAGCAAAAGTTTAAAACTTTTAGAAGAATATATAAAAGTATATTTTTATGAACTTGGAATAGGGAAGAATTTATTAAACAAGACTGGGAAAACACAACTCACAAAGAAAAGATTGATGAATCTGTCCACCTTAAATTGTAAAGTTTCTGAACTGCAAGACACGATCAAGTTTTGCATATCTTAATGCAACAGACTTCATGAAGTATCCAGAGTATGTTTTTAAACTCCTCTAAATCAATATGAAAAGAACAAAAGCATGCAAAAGCTGGCAAGAGCTATGAACAACTAAATCAATGAATAGGAGACTCAATGGCCAATAAAGCCGCGAAAAGTTACTCAACTTTGCTAACAATCAGGAAAATAAAAATGGAAATGGCATTCTGTTTTATGTCACTTAGCTTGGAAAAAGATTAGAACATCTGAAAAAAATAACTGTTAGGGAAGATTCAGGCTTTCAAATGCAGCTGATGAGAATGTAAATTGATACCACCAACTGTGGAGAAAATTTTGCCATACCTAATAAAGTTAAATATGAAGACAGCATTTGACTCATCAAATCCATCCTAGATAATTACTGCCAGTGGAATGTTTCAGACTGTCTTTTAAAAATTCACAGTAAAAAATACCTTTTACAAGACAACCCAGTGCATATATATATATATATATATACATATACATGCATTTATAAATAAAACATAATTTCATGAAACATTCATTATCTTTAATTACATATGATCTAATCATATTTTTATACTGCTCTATCATCTTTCTTAAAAAAATGTTGGTAGTGACTGAATTTATTTCACAACCCTTGAAAGGGGTACAACCAGCACTCCCCAAGAGAAACTCTAAAATACACACATGGAGACAGTACAAGGGTGTTTATTCTGACATTGTTTGGAATGACAACACCCCAAAACTCATATCCTTAGGTATGTAGACTTCATTTTAGGACATAAGAATCATAGAATTACTTCAGCTACTTCTCTGCTTTCATGCTGCCACTGCAGTGACTGAAATTGAGAGTAATGAAATGGTTTAGCCCAGTTGTCACCAGAACCCATTTTTCCTTAGTTCTTAACCAGTTTCATCTCATAGATCAAACTACAAATGTTATGGTATTCTATTTCTTTGAAAATTAGTAAACCATCAAACCACTGATGGTTGTTTCAAAGCCAAATGTGTTAATTTTTGGCTCTAATAAAATACTTCTGTCATGGAGCCCTTGAAGTTCTTTGAAGTCCTTGGAATAATACTGCTAACTTAATGTGATGACGTTGCACCGCTCCTTTTGAAGCCAATCTCATGTCTTAGGTAGAAATCTCCTGCCCATCTTCCTGCAGACTTCAGATCATCTGTTTTCTCTTTTGCCATCCATTAGACATTCTTTTCCCACCCATTGCAATTTGAGCATCTACCTCAGGCCAAGCTATGGTTGTCACCATAAATTTATCTTCCAATAGCTCAATTTAATCATTTGCTAATAAAATGTCTCAGTTGGCAAACTATAATGGTAATAGAATTACACCGTGATACCAGGTCACGAGCAGCAGTAAATCCAAGTTATCAGTTGAAGAGTCCAGATGAAGGGACACACAAAAGAGATCAGCTCAGAAGTGGGGCTGGGAATAGTTAAAGGTGAGCAATGACATAATAAAGTAGGATGTATGAGTTCCAAACACTAGGAGCGCATTTCCCAAACCAGCATCCTACGACTGCTGTTCCATAGGATGCCCCTCAATGTATTATGAAAAATGTGTTCTATGTTCAGATAAGATTGTGAACTCTGATTAAACATAGCTAAACTGATTGCTTAGTTGCTGAGATTGTTAGGAACTCTACTATTTTAACATTTATTGTGGATTCCCTTTAAACAATCCCCAGATGTTTCACTGTCTTGTTTAATCATGGAATGTATGATGCATTTTTTCCTAGGGCATCCATTTAGCATCTCCTCAAACAATTAATTTGCAGAAGTTTCTTTGAAAAACACTACACTAGGGAAAAAAGTATATAGGAAAGAAAACAAGCAACATAGTAAAAGGGAACATAAAACACTGAAAGCATAAGACAAAATAACAGAAGAAAATTAGTATTTATTACACTACATATAGATGAATTAAACACTCCTATTGAAATAAAAGAGTCTCATATTAGATGAAGAAAATTAATAAAATTTTAATTTCCAAAGGCACAGGGTTAAAAATAAGAAGTTAGAAGAACAGAAAGTGAGAATGATTACATTTGCATTATCAACTTTGTATTATAAACTTTAAAAGAGAAGAGAGAAAGAGAGAGAAAGGAAAGAAGAAAGCAAGGAGGGAAGAGAGGGAGGAAGGAAGGGAAAGAAGGAACAAGGAAGTAAGGGAGAAAAGAAAAGAGTATGGGAGAGAAGGAGGAAGAAATGAGAAAAAATAGAAGAGAAAACTAAGATTAGCAAACATCTAACACCAGGAATAACAATTTATGGCAAAATTAAATTTTAATATTGGAAAGAAAAATAATCCACAGGATAGCTGTCACAGTTATGAGCCTATACAATCTAAGTGACCTAGATTTGAAATACATAAATAAAAATTATTATTAGGTGTACAAGGATATATTTATTGACAAAAGCACAGCTATGATCATTAGACTAAATTATTAGACTGGATGATTAGGCTAAAAATATGTAATTACAAATGCTTTGAGTAATAAATTAACAAGGTTATTTTACCAACCATGTTTATATATCACACCTTATTATGCCCAAGAAGATGCAATTTTTTCCAAAAATTCATCAGACACTTATAAAAATAATTAGTATACTACATCACAAAGAAAACCTCAATAAATCACCAAATGTAGAAATTAAACAGACAGAAATCTATGACTACAGCATAGCATCCAGTACAAAGAATATGTCCAAAATATCTGAATAACAGAAGTGGACTAAAGAGATGTTGAAAATTGGAGTCTATTTCTAATAGTGAAAGAATTCAGTAAATTTGCAGATAATCAGCAACTAAAAAGAGCACCAGGCCCCGATGGTTTTTTGGAAGAGTTTTTTGAGCCTCTAGTAAAGAGAGCATTCCCATATCATTTACACAGTCCTGGCTCATAGGAAAAGAGACACTGTTGCCAACTCAGTTCATGAGGCTAGCTTCACCCTGTTGCACAGGTGGACAAGGAACCCAGCAGGAAAATAGTGGACTGTCTACAAAGACACCTATCATTAAGAAATCTTAAATAAAATATGAGGAAATCAAAATTAGTACTTTGTTAAAAGAAAAACATCATGGCCAAGTAAATTCACTACAGGAGCACTATCATGGCTCAATACTGGAAAATTTATTTCTATTTCTCATTGTGTTAGCTCAAAGGAGAAACACTTAAAATGGGGTTGTGTTAAAAATGGCTTTGCTACAATTAAGTATCCACAGTAATTTATTAAAAAAATTTAGGTAAATTAAAAATAAAAGATACTTATTTAAAAATAGCGTAAATATCATCCTTACTGTTAATATATACCTATAACAGTTATATATCCACAAATATTGGAAACAAGAATACAATAACAGCTATCATGACTGCTATTTATCATTGTTCAGAGAGTGCACTTTAATATACTAAAATATGAAAAACAAAAAAGTGGGACAGATCTTGTAAACAAGAAATCAGAATTAACTCTGATGGGCAGATGATGTTGTCTATTTGGACATTTCTAGAGAATCCAATGAAACAGCCAATTCTTTGGTATGGACATTTTCAGAGTAAATGTACATAAGTTTGCATCCAGACCAGCAAAAAATCAATTAAAAACATAATTGTGGGTTCTTAAAAACCACATTATGATTTCTAAATAACATTTTCCACTAGAAGGAACCAGAGCTCCTTGGGAAAATGTCTGATTATAGGTCTGAGGAAGGAAATGTACAAGATGGGATCTTGTGATGCCAGGAAGGAAGAAAGGAAGCTCATTAAATTCACTTGGAGTCTGTCAAAAGGGTTCAGGAACCAATTTGAAGAGGCTCCACTAGCTAAATATGGGACAATTTGATCATTAAAAAATAACAATAGTGGATTTAAGTATTTTAAATATACTTAAACTCATGAGCTCTTAAAATGATACTGAAGAAATTGGTCACCCTTGGGTTAGTCTTTGAATATTTCCCATTATTTTGAAAATTTTTAAATAAAAGAAAATAATTCAGAATTTATGTTGCCTTTTCTATATGACTTGTAGGACTGGGTAGTTAAGAAATGGATGGGGAAACAGTGATTGTTTTAGAAATATTCCAGCAAATGAATGAAGAAAGAATGATAACGTTTGAATGTCACTGTTTTTTTAACCACTCATGAATTAACGAATCTGAGGGATGATCATCAAGGCTCATAATTTTATCAAAAGAGAGAAGTAGTTTTTATGTCCTTCCTGACAGACATTACTTATATGAATACATGTTCTTGAGGTAGCCTGAATTTGGATTTAGGTTAGACTCATCCTTGTGGATCTAACTTCACATTTTCAGAAAATACAAGGCTCATGTTCACTGACACTATGGGAAATTCCACTGTGACTGAATCAGCAAAATCCAGACCATGGAAACTTTACAGGACAAATTACCTGGTCCCTTCAATACAAAATTGCAAGAAGAAAGAAAGATTTGGAAGAGGAATTGTTGAACTTGAGGAGACATAATCAACCAAATGGAATGTCTGAATCTTACTTGGACCAAGACTCAAACAAACTTAACTTAAAAAAAATTGTACAAGACAATTGGAGAAATACAGACACTATAATATATTTGATATATTAAGTATTTATTATTCACTTTTAGGGTGATAGTAATTTTATGATTATGTTTGTAAAAGTCCTTGTCTTTTAGAGACAAATATTAAAATATTTATATATAAAATAATAATTGATGTCTTCAAATTATGCAGGAGCCATAGAGAAGTGAATAGAAGTACAGATGAAACAACACTGGCCATGTACTGATACCTTTTGCAGCTAGGTGATAGATGCATTGACTTCATTATACTCTTCTGTTTATTTTTCTATATAATTGAAATTTTCTATAATAAAAAGTTTTAAAAAATTAAGAATGGTAGTTATCCCTCAGGCCCTCTTCCTTGGAAAGGTAATATTATAACATAATTTTATTCACTCACTTTTTACCCATAAACTGTGATTTTATTAAAGTATGTTTGACTTATTTTTTTGTGTGTAGGTAAGAGTGTCTTTTTAAGAATTTTGAACACATAAGCTCTTATGTCACCAAAACTAAAGAACAAAATCTCATCAACTCTACCTACCACTAATTGTTAACAATAGTGTTTATATTTATAATTATACTTTGGACTTCCAAGTGAATGGGCTTAACGATAATCTTTTGGAGCCTATCTTGTTCATAAACAGACTCTTCTGTATTCCCAGCACCTAGTATATTGTCTGTGTATATTGACAAGTATAAGTGAATAAATAATACCTAAAAGTAATATTGTAGTGAATTCAAACGAAATGCATCAATGAAAATTTGTGAATTATAAGGACACTAAAAAATGAGTGAAGAAATTCATTAGTAACTATTTGAATAACTATTATAGTACACCAACTCCTCTTTGATGATTGTTAGTTAATGGGAAGAAAGCAAGCGTTTATCCTGCCTTTACAATAGAAATATATGTTAGGATAACTGAGTAAACCTGATTAATGAGTGGAAACTCCATAGAAGAACGTATGCCAATAAGTGTAGAAGGACTGATAGCATTAAAATATGCACTTTCATAAAACCTAATGAAATTATTGATTCAGGAAAAGATTATGAATCAGTGTTAAGACAAGCATTGGTGAGGAACTGGATTTTTGGATAGTGCACAATGTAACATAGTCACAAAGGGGAAAATTCAATTGTACAATAAATGGATCAGATTCTCATTACTCCATCCCAGTGGTCGATCTTAGCATCTTGTCCCATCTTAGCATCACAGATGGTAGAACAATCAGAAATATGTGTCTTCTGATGTGATTCAACAGGAAGCCCATACCACCTCTGTGAATTATCACATTATGTGTCAAAATATTTGACTTGAATTCCTCAAGCTTTAGATCTAACTCCAGTTTATTGGATACATATGAGCTGGAGAAACGAGCTAAATGAAACTATGAGACATCAATAAATTTCAGAATGAAGATCATTCTGGAGAACCACTGGCCTTATCTCTTAAACTTAGTGCTATTTGAAAGCGACTTAAGGAACATTACAAGCAGATACAATATGTAGTACTGGGTTGGATATGATTGGGAGGGAAGAACCCCCAAAACACAGCTAAAAAGACATTGAGGACAATTAGGGGACTTTGAATATAATGTCTTCATATTCTTATTTTTGTTCTCTGTATTTTATAACTTTCTAAAATATGCTTATCTGCTTTTGTAATAATGAAAGGTGATTTTAAAAATACAATATATATAATGAACTCCATTTACAAGACAACCAAAAATTTAAAAACACATAGACTAGTTTGAATATGTTGAATTCTTATAATTTTCTTAAAATCAATCTATAAATATAATGGATTTTCAGTCTCAATTTCAATTTGTCCATTTGTTAAATCTATACTGTATTATCATGGTTTGAAAAGCAAAAGCCATAAAAGAAAATTGACAATTAAATGAAACTACATAACTTTTGCAGTTTAGAAGTAATTGAGTGGCAAGTGTTGAACAAAGGGCAGATTTTACCACACATACAACAATGTAATAGCCTTAATAGATAAAAAGAATTCTACTAAATCAATGAGAAAAAAATACTTCCCACCAAAAAAAAAAAAAGCAAATGATATTAACAGACACATCTAAGAATTACAAAATCATATTTAAGAAAGTTTTGGACTCTAAGGACACCAAGGACAGCTCCAAGATCCTCATAATTCACAGTCTGAGCCTCTAAAACGGGGTTGCAAGCCAGGTGCGGTGGCACATGCCCGCAGTCTCAGCTACACAAGAGGCCGAGTGAGGCATGAGGATCCCTTGAGCCCAGGAGTTCAAGACCAACCTGAATAACACAACGAGACCTTGTCTTTAAAAAATTTTTTTAAATAAAATAAAACAAAATGAGATTGCAAACTCAAATGTCTCCAGGAGTGGGCACGCACATGTGTGAATTAGGATGCACAGTGGGTACAAAGCAACGGGAAGTGTTGGGGGCTGAGTAAACTACAGCGCATAAGTCATACCTAAGGACGGCCAAATCGTTGCTATCTTTTAAAGTTGTGCTGCCCTAATTTGGCCCATGGGCCACCAGTTTGTGGCTTCTGTATAGATACTAAAAAGGAAGATGGTCCAAGAAACTCTGGAAAATACGCTTCAGACAAAGAATCACTATTCTTCCGATGAGTAATAAAAGAGGAACTAGAGATACCAGTGGCCTCCCAGGGCAGGTTTTTTAAATGTGCAGACAATGCAATGGAAGCACTAGATACTCTGCCCTTGAGATGGCAGCTGGGTAAAAGCAGGCTAATTTTAGGGACTTTCCAGAGAGTAGATGAAGTAGGGCCGTAGAGACAGCTATCAGCTAGAAGAAAGAGAGTAAAAGCGCATGGCTGTGGGGAACAGAAGTTGAGAGGGCATGTTGCTTGCTGTCGAGATGGACTGTGAAAGAAATCAGAGCAATAGGATGGTGACTGCAAGGTGGAGCAAAACCTTGGGGAAGCCTTTCCCAAAATAGTAGTTATTGTTTGTGGAACTTGTACGCCTGGCTCTACCTAGGCCTCCTCCACATTTCCTTACTTATAAAAACAGCCCTGTCCTGAGTTGCATAACATCCCTGCAAAATTCATGTGCACCCAGAACCTGAGAATGTGACCTTATTTGGAAATAGAGTCCACCTAGAGGTATTAGGTAAGATGAGGTCATCCTAGATTAGCATAGTGCCTAAACCCAATGACTGCTGTTCTTATAAGAAGGCCATGTGGGCCGGGCGTGGTGGCTCACGCCTGTAATCCTAGCTCTCTGGGAGGCCGAGGTGGGCGGATCGTTTGAGCTCAGGAGTTCGAAACCAGCCTGAGCAAGAGCGAGACCCCATCTCTACTAAAAATATAGAAAGAAATTGATTGGCCAACTAAAATATAGAAAAAATTAGCCGGGCATGGTGGCGCATGCCTGTAGTCC
>CAUYPO010016620.1:0-56110 GCA_963574435.1 Cheirogaleus major | reverse complement strand
GAAATGTCTGTTCAGATCATTTGCCCATTTTTTAATCAGATTATTTTTCTGCTGTTGAAATGCTTGAGTTTCTTATACATTCTGGATATTAATTCCCTAATCCCCTGTTGGATGACTAGTTTGCAGATATTTTCTCCCACTCTATAGGTTGTCTTTTCACTCTGTTGATTGTTTCTTTTGCTATAAAACACATCTTTTTAATTTTTTTTTTTTTGCTTAGAAGCACAATTAAATTAGAAATGTAAGAGAAAGTTGGGTTCCTTATAGGTATAGAGAAGTTACAATGGGCTATAGCCTTATTTGGAGCATAGCCCTGTGCAAAAGTAAATTTTGCTTCAAACTGCAATGATGGAGACATTCCAGAGACTGCACAACCAAATGATACCCTTAGAAAAGATATTTACGTAGTGATGATTGTCAGTTCATTTCTGGAAACACAATAATCTACTCTTGCAAAAAAACCTTTTAATAGAATTGTAAAGATGAATGTCAAGGGTGAGCTAGGCATTTGCTTTGTTTGAAATTTCATGTTAATCCAAGATTTTATTTGTCTGTTATTCCTAAATGCTGGAAGAGGCAGGGGACATCCTCTAACAGGCTAATTCACTCCCTGGTAGGCTGTGACACTAGACTGATTTGATGCTTTCTCTTTCTTTTCATTCATTCTTTTTTTTTTAAGTCTCTGACAACATTACATGGCTCTGGGATAATAGGCACTTGGTACAGTCAAAAACAAATCTAGGAATTACCTGATATGTCTTTGTTTGTTTGCCAATCTGCTTTGAGGACATGTAGAATTGGTTCTAATGGATCATGAAGGTAGAAATTAGAAGATATAGACTTTGCTGAATGAAATAGAAAAAAAATATAAGGCTTCAGAATTAATAAATACTGCAGGACTATTTATTAGCATATTTATATGCTTACAGCAAGCTTTAGCACGTCTGCTATGCATTATATTTCACCACTGTGCAGTCTACATTCAGGTGAGAACACCACCTCTCACATGTATTAGCAGGAAGACAACAGCAGCAGCTAAGATTGATGACTGCCTTCGCAGGGAAAGGCTGCACTTAGATCAAGCAGTAGGGTAACAAGTGTTTCTTAGTTTCTTCTCTAATATAGCTAATTGTGCCCAAGACAGTAGGGTTGATTCAGCCCCCTCACTTGGTTGATTTATGAGATAGTGTTTCACCACCCAAGTAAAATAAGCTTATCAAGAAGTTTTATTTATTTGGAACTGAAATATTAATAGCTAGAAACCAAAGAGATGTTCGATTTGGGGGAGGGGGTTAAGTTTAGTTACTTTTCAGCCTTCACTTACCTTCTTGGATGATAACACACAGGTCACTGCACTCCAAAGCAGGAGTCAGGACCAATTTGGCTAATAAGCTACCATCAGTCCTTCTCTTCAGTGCCCAGCCATCTATCTGGAGATGCAAGGAGGGTCTTATTGCCACTCACACACCCTCTGCTCAGCAGATAGGAAGGGAAAGCAAAGAGGGTGAAAGGCAAACCATTTTGTTTTACTATTTGCTGGCTCTAGGTTGGAGTCAGCACAGAATAAAACATGACTGCCTGAAGTCAAATGACAATTTGGTGACAGCTCTGAGTTTGGTGCCTACCCCATCATGGTTATCACACTGCAGTGGATGGCAGCCTGGCTGGGGTTTGGCCATCCTCACTGGACAACCCCTGACTGATCACTACAAAGTCATTGGTGGCTCTAACAGTGAGAAAGACCAGCTGACTGCTAGCTTCTCCCTCTCAAATCCCTTCTGCTCTCTTCTCCCCACTGCCTGTCCACCCCAGCACACTGTGTCAGCCCCACTGGGCTGTCAGTGGGGAAATAGAACGCCTCTTTCTCCAGGTCCTAAAAGCCACTAGAGGCCATCCCACTAGGGAGTCATCCCATCCACCACAGAGCCCACACCACTACCCACCATTTAGCACATTTTCTCAGAAACCCTTCACTTCTGTCCATCTGTAAATTTCCAGGCTTCCTCCTGTTGTGTGAGCTTTGACCTATTCTCCGAGAGAATCCCAATTCCCCGCTTTTGGTGTATTCCCAGGATCTTTCTCCCTAGTACCTCAGGCCCTAAATCCACAAAGGACTGTCACTTGCTCTACTATCATGTTCACTTCAGAATGTACATCATTAACAGGCTTGCTTCTTCCTTTTGACAATGCCTAGTGTCAACCTTGGAATAACGTCAATTGTAACAGGCAATTATTTATTTCTGACAAAGGATGAGAATCCAGCCTGGAGAAGCCATACAAGTCAGGTATGAAAGACAAACAATCCAAAAAATAAAGGGGCAATACTCTCCACAAAAGGAATACTGAAGAAGAGAAAACTTGAACAGCCAATGAACATTTGAGAAGAAATTCGACCTCATTAGTAATCAGGGAAATGCAAATATTAAAAAAAAACACCATTATATTAGCAAAATCTTAAAGTTTGATCATATAAAATCTTGACAAGGATTGGGTGGCAACTGGATATTTTGGGGTCCTGCTGGTAAGAATGTCAATTGTTCAGCCACTCTGGAGATGACGTGACGAGGGGCAGGGGAGCTAACAGTAGACATGACATATAGCCCAACATCTTTTTCCAAAGTATAAATCCTAGCGACTCTCTCAAAGATGTACACAGGAGGATGTTTACAAGGATGCACATCAAAATGTTGTTTGTAATGGCAGAAACAAATGGAAGCATTCTAAATATTTGTCAATAGGAAATGGAGAAATAAACCACGGTGTATACTCATGCAACTGAATAGTGCCCAGCATTTGATCTGAGAGGTGCAATGTATCAACATGGGCAATTCTTGAAAACACAATGCAGTATAATAACATTTATCTAGAGATTAAAAGTTCAAAAAAATACCACTATTATGTATACTACTTTAAATACATACCTATGTAAGTCGAAGTATTAAAGCATTGAAAAGGTACACATCAACTTCAATACTGTGGATACCTCTGGAAAGAGTACAAGGAACCGGAAGTGTAAGTCCTATTAAACAGGGGCTTCAACTATATCCAAAACATTTTTTTTAGCAAAATGTTTACACATATCAAATATGGATGGGTATATGAGTGCTTTTCATTATACCTGAAATATTCCTCTTTTTTTCATTATTATTATTGCAATAACTTCCATTTTAGTCAAGAGTGGATTTTTTAACCTCTTGATATGATGGATAAGTGTAGCAACTAAATTCAGAGGTCCTTCCATCTTTCTGGATCTTGGACCTCTTCTTTGGGGCTTTGTGTGGAGCACAGTGACGGAGCCACAGCAGCCAAACAGATGTGCTGGCCACACAGGCTACTTTGCACCCATAAACCTTCCTCAGGCTGGGGCTGTAAGTCAGTGCTTACACACTTCCAGAATGCTCTTTTTGTTTCATTCTCCTTTAAATGCTACAGAGAAAGAAACAAAGGGAGATGCCCCCCATAGCTTTAAGTCAAACCCTTAATTTTATTTGAATATAGTTTTTTTGTCATTTGATTACTGCCATTTTTTTTTCTTTTCTTTCATTCCTTTTTTTTTTTTAAGCTTCCAGATTGCAGTGTAATTTTTGTATCTATGCAGATTAGACCAAGAGTCTATGAAGACCCAGCCACATAATTAAGGACAGAACAGAATCTTCCACTTTATAGCCATCTTCCCCAATGTAAAAAAAATGACACTTTCTATTTGTGAATCATGCACTGCTAGCTTCCAGGTTTTCACTTTAGACAGATATTTTCTGTCCCAAACCTGCCGCAATGAATCTGCAGCTTCTCAAGTAAACATGGGCTCGAGTCAACAAATTGTCTCCAGAATTCGCTGGCATTTTTTGCTGTGAATCCAATTCTAAGAAGAACCGGTGGTCTACAGCGGAATGGTCTCATATGAAGACCATATGAGAAATTCCTCCCTCATTCAGGGCCTTCCCTAGAGAGCTTTGGTAGGAGTTCAAATTAGAACTTATTCTAGATTTAGAAAGACCTCCTGGCTGCACCTAGGTGGCTTTCTATTGCCTGCCTGACCTTGGATGCTAAATTACTTTAAGAGATATAGAAACGACAATGGTGGGTTCTCAGGCAGTATCTAGGAAACAGACAGCAGACCCAAATTTGGAAATCTGAGGAAAGTTTGATTCAAGGACTGTTTAGAAAGACATCATCAAGGTAGAAAGCAGACCATACACTAGTGACCCTGGGGCTGTCGCCACTCTTAGGCTTCAGCAGGCAAGGGGAGGGAGCTGTGTGGGAAAGGTAGCCATGGCGGGGGGGGGGGGGCCAGGAAATAAATGCCCCAATTACTCTCCCCCCTCCCTCCATTCTTTTATTGGTGTTCTTCATTGGCCAAACCTAACTGGAGGATAAGAAACTCCTTGATTTCCAGTTAGCACACAGCAGGGCTAAGGAGGAGAGTGGATATCGACACGCTAGTCTATCCAAACACGTTCTATAAATGCACTTACATGTCTACTTAACACTCCACTAGGCTAATGCACATTAACAGTTACTCCAATGATAATACATTCTCCGTTTTGGCAGGCAGGGGAGTCAAATTCCTCAGGTAATTTACATATTCCCAAATCAGTCCACTAGTGGGGTTTAACAACTAACCAGCTCAACATTATGCTTTCAGTGTATAAATACAGATGATTCATTGGAGGAAAAGGCAGCACATTTTGCACTGACCAGGAATAAATTCAAATGAGAACAAATGCAAATGGATGTAATAATAGTTGATTCCTCACATCAAGAAGAGACCTTTCTTTGTACTTTTATGTCTTTTAGAGCATTGATAGTGGATCTTCCTATTGAGAGAGGAAACATCTGGATAAAAGAAAAAGTGTACTATGTTCTCTCTGAAGTTAAGATTAAATGAAATTTGTATTAACTAGGATACATTAAATTTGAAAATAATATTATAAAATGTATCATTTCTACACTAGGGGTGTTACTAAGGTGAATAAAGTACAGTTCCTGTCCTCCAAGACAAAAAACAAATGGTCCTTTCTGCAAAGCAATATCCCGGTTACTTTCTATAAAAATGGATAAAGCCAAGCTCAGCCACAGCCACACCTAACCACGGACAGAATCACCTTTTTGACCCTGTCTGAATACTTTACCACTTAAACCTCCTTCCTCCAGGTAAATGATACAATATGTGTATTTTGTGCTTATCAAGGTCCTGGCACATAGTACATGCTTGCTAAATAGTAGTACAAAATAATAATAAAGACAAAGAAAGTTCATTAGGCATTCAGAATAAGAAAGTTTATACATAGTTAGAAAATTTAGAAAGCTGTTTTATTAAGACATTTACATCTAAGATATGCCTTAAAGGTTGAGTGGATTCCAACAAGTGAAAAAGTGAGTGGGACTGGCAAGGAATAGCATTGGTGAAGGTAGTAAATGTTGGTATAAATGAGAAGGTACATCAGCCATATTCCTGGATTATGGAGTTTACTCTTAATTAGGTTAACATTGAAGAGCCACTGAAAGGATTGGGTAGGGAAGTGGCAATAATAATAAGAGTAGTACTGTTTATTGAGCACATACTATGTGTTGCATCAGGCACTGTTCTAAGTCCTTTATGTGTGTAAATTCCTTCATCCTTATAACCATCCTGTGAAAGAGTTGATCTTAACCACTACACTGGGTTAGGTGCTGCAGGTGATTTCAAGAAGGTTACCATAGTCCATAAATTCACAGGTACAGTTGCTGCAGATGGGGACGGAGAAAGTATTTTCACAGAATTTTCAAATCTCAGGGTTAGAAACTGCTTTAAAGTTATTAGCTCATTCACTCTTCACAATAATCCCATGAGGTAGGTCCTATTATTATATCAATTTATAGATAAGAAATAAGAAAACTTTAACAGAGAGAGTTCAAGTAACATGCCAGGATTTATGCAACCGGCAGGAAGTAGTGCTGAAGTAGTTGATTTCAGGTAGTTTAACTCCAGAACCCTTACTTTTTGCCACCACGACACTATCCTCCCACTTAATAAGCATCGTAAACCTATTAGCTGGCATTAACTGGGTGAAAGACTGAGGCTACAGAGATGGAAGGAATGTGGCTTTTGTCTTCAAGAAATCCAGGGTCTCATGGAGAAGAGAGAGTCACAGTCATAGACAATTATAGCAAATATGATGAAAGCTACACCAGGGTACCCTCCTGGGGCTGCAGGGACTCAGAACTGAGAGTTCACTGTCTGGAGGGTTCCCAGGTTTCCCATGGAAAGGCCAGTAACTACATCAGGAAGATGGTGCATGGGTCTGACAAGAGTTGGAAGAACTCGTTGAGCAGGAAGGTAACATTTGCAAAGACAAAGAGGCTTGAGAGAACATGGTAGGCTCGGGAAATGGGTAGTATTACTTGTGAAGAGGAGGAAACAGCTCAGAGGAATGTTTAGAGAGTGGAATCAGCAGGTGTTGGGACTGGATTGGTTGGAGGGGTGAGGGAAGCGGGCAGGAGCAGGATGCCTCCCAGGACTCTGGTCTGGAGTAGTTGGTTGGGAAGTAGAGGGAATCACAGCGAATGGGAAGGCAGGAGAGGAAGACTTAGAAGCAGGAGTTCTGCAGGGAATGCTAATGGAGTGAGCATCAGACACATTCATTTGAGGTAGGGGTGGGGCCTGGGGGTGGTGGTGAGCACAGTGGGCAATTGGAAACAGGGTCCAAAGGAAGGAAAACTGACATCTGTTGTGACATCTAGGGTCTGCAAGAGCCCTGTGAAATAAATGACATCATCTAATCATCACGAGAGTAAAATAACTTTACACGATGAAGGTAGCTTTGGGATGACAATGTATAACATATGGTACAAAAGCCGTTGGAACTCCATATGACATTTTCTCAGAAACAGAACAAGAGTTTGGGGATTTGGTCTTTGGAGGAGGAATTTGCATTTGGAAAAAGTGAAACAAATTACTCAGGACAAAGTATTTTGGTAAAAGAAACAACCATACCACTAAAGGGAAGAAAATAATGTTTTAAATAATGGCTTTGGGCTGGCATGGTGGCTCATGCCTGTAATCCCCACACTTTGGGAGGCTGAGGCAGGAGGATTGCTTGAGGCCAGGAATTTGAGACCAGCCAGCCTAGGTGATGTATTTAGCCCCTATCTCAAAAAAAAAAAAAAAAATTATTATGGTTTGGTGCTGACTCTAAAGACAATTGAAAAAAATGTCCAAGTGCAAGTTTCTGTGAAGGTCAATTGATTTGCAGGCTACGACTAGAGTGAGGCAAGAGAGATGCCTAGAGATCTTAAGAGTGTTTCCTTAAATTTTGTGCTGTGTGTGCCTCACTGGTCTCCCTGGTCCTGGCCCAGGTCATCTGATTAAGAATCACATAAGGAGGCCACAGCCAGTGGTTCTAAGCCCCAGCAGAATATTGGAATCTTCTGGAGAACTTTTAAAGAAACTAGTGCCTGGAAGGAATGGTCCCACTTGCCAGGTCCTGATTTCACTGGTCTAGAGTGACACTCAGGTACCAGTATTTTTTAACTTTCCCAGATGATTTTAATATTCAAATACAGTTGTGAAAGGCTGACCTGGAAAAGATGATAACTATGGGCAGGGTGAAAAAAAGAGCAACATCAGATTCAGAAAAAAAATGCCAAATGTATGGTTGGAACCAGTGAGCTCTCTTTAGTTGCTGGAAATCATTGTAATGTATTAGTAATATTAATAATAATGTCCTTATAACAGGCAAAATCTACTTTACCTATCAACATAATCATCCAGGTAAGAGCACTTCGGCCACTTAAATAAAAAGTTAAGTCTATGAAAGACACAAAGCTACAAAGGATCCCTAGGAAGACACAGAGTGCTGGACTATATAAGATAAGTGGCACAAAACTGAGGAATCTTCATGAAGCCTCTGGAATATGCACTCTGTCCACACTAGCCAGCGTAGAGTGAAAGGTGTCAGCATGATCTAAGTATAGATAAATGCAGGTCGAGAATGTTTATTATAAGCAGATTGCCGACATTCAAAAGATAACCCAGCTATTTCCACAAATCCAGCTCTTTGCTGTAAACTATAAATCAAGAAAGTACTATTTCGAAGTATGGTCCCGAAGCAGAGAATTCCCAACAAAAATAAAAAGGAGAAACCCACCCCCCTTTAGTTTCCATCTTCATGGAAAGTTTTATGTTTTTTTTTTGCCCCTTCCTTCTCTCCTTGTCTCCTGACACCCTCTAATTAGTGCTCTCATTGCTGCCTCTGGCGCTGTGCATGCTGTAGGTGGCTGGCGTGACATCCATGCCTGCCCCTGCAGTGCTATTAGGCACCCTGTGGCGCACAAACAAAAAGCCCAGAAAGCCTGACCCAACTATTTTCCTATGAATAGAACATGCTTTCTTTATCGAGATAAAAGGTGTTTACGTGCATCTATTTGTATAGAGATGAGATACACATATAGGCATAAATACAGGGGACCTCGTGTACGTGGATTGCATGTGAGTTTCTCAGTCTAAAAAGGTTCAGGGTCTTAAATATTTTGGTGTGTCCTCAAATAGATTGGAAGCTCCTAAAAGACAACTTAAAATGTTTGTCCTCCACGTTTGAAAGACTTAGAGAGTGAAACTTTCTTAGAAGGAAGCTGGAATTGAGTGAAACTTTCTTGATCCTGAGATTTAAGATGTTCCCAAGAAATAGGTACCCATCCCTTTCTTCAAGTTTCTTTAATGGCATCTTCAGGTGGAACTTCTTCCTTTGCCTTGCAGACAGAAATCACAGAATACCCGTAGTTCCACTCTCCTTCCACCTCCAGTGTGGGATGGAAAGAAGTTGTCCCCCCCACCCTGGTCAGATATCCAATTAGTATTTATTGAGAGCTATCACAGCACCCATGGTGGGTGCTGAGCTGTTGAAAGATGACAATGGGGGATGAGAATGATCAAGGCTGGAAATGGGACTACAAAGGAGGATTTGCAAGAGGATCAGCCTCTCGTTGGAGTGGTGACATATTTTGGAAAGTCCTAATACTAACACAAAGCATGAGGGTAGCAGAGCACATGATGACTAGTCAGACCTGTCAAAGCCCACTCAACTCTCTGAAATTTAATAATAGCAACACTTTGCTACAGTCCTTGCTAATGACCTAGCCTTGGAGGCAGGTTGTCCCCTTTGCCCTATATTGTCAGAGTGAGCTGATACCTTCTTAAATGGTTGGTGATAAAAGGTGCTCCTTACTACTGTAGACAGCAGGATGCATACATCCCAGTTTGTCTGTGACAGTCCCAGTTCACTCCTATTGTCTTGGTATGCATGTCTTTCCACTCCTTCAGGTGTCCAGGTTTGGAAGTTAAATTATATTGTTACCCTAGTAAAAACAGAGCACTCAACAAAGACTTAATGCTGTGTCCCTACATCAGGCCTGTAATATAGGAATTGAAATTGAAAATCTGATTAATCTGCAGCTAGGAAGAGTCATCCATTATTAATGATAATGGAGGACTTTCTATGTTCTAAACAAAATGAATTATTTATCAAGATTTTATGAGGTGTATGCTCTTTGGCACTGTTCGATGCATGGTGGCCTCTCCAACATGATCATTCAGGTGTTCCAGTGCATAGAGAGGGTGCACAGGCGAGGAGGCAGGCAGGGGCTAGGTGGTCCCTCTCCAAGCTATACCCTCAGAGAATGCTCCTTTTCTAACTCGCACAGAGCACACAGTGTGGCTAATGGTGGCCTCAGACATGGTCCCTCACATCGGAAGACGCACATTTTGTTGAAGAGACAAGATGAACATATCACAACTATCATTAAACCGTACCAGACAGTACATAATTAAACTCTAAATTTGGACTGCCTGAGGCAGAGATGAGTGGCCAATCAATAAATATTGAATAAATGAATGAATGAATGACATTAAATGTGCGGTGGAGTCAGAGAAGGAGAAATCAACAAGAGTAGAATGAGTTGTCATCATGGATGAGGTGGGAACCCTGGTGGGAAGCTGAGTTGGACTGAGTAGATAGGATTTACAGGGGTGCACGGGGGTGGGAGAAGCCCTTTCCATTTCAGAAGACGACATGAGTGTAGGAGTTCACACGGTACAATAGGCTAACGTTTGAGAGGAATGAAAGACAAAACTTTCACCATCTTCCTAAAAAGTTAATTCAAGGACTCTTTCCTCCCTGTAACCACCATATACAATTTTGCCAACAGGAAGAAAAAAATCAACTTGATTTTCCAGTGCAAGGAAAAGAAATGATGCAGTTTTTGAATCATCTTAGCGATTACTAACCAGGGCAGTCACTGGCCTCTTTGACCTCAGAGTCACTATACGTGAGTACTCCTATGAGCTGACGCCCCATGAACAACCCAACAATTTACATATAGCTCTGAGTATATTCAGGGCAGCTGAATTCTTTGAGGTGAGGGAAGAAAGTTTACACTAAGAATTTCAGATAAACATGAGGAACCAATGCCAAGCATAGATACATTAAACCACAGAGGCCAGGCAGGCAAGTGTGTGAGTGAAACCAAGGAGGTGTAAAACAATAAGAAATGGTATGGGCTTGTGTCTTCTGGATAGCATGTGGCTCCTTTAATGCACTCAAGCTAAATTTTAAAGCCCACTTGGCTAACCAAAGGAATTATTCATGAGCTGAGTCGAGCCTCTGGTTACCAATTTGTAACTCGTAGACCAATGGAATATCTATATTCTGTTGATATTTCCAAATAGCCTAGAATGCTTGAAAGTTTAGTAACTAAAAGATTTTAGAATAAAAGCTCTACAAGAGATCTTCATTCCTTGATGTGTCCCAGTTGCTGACACATGGTAGGCACACAATAATGTCTGATGAATGAATGAGTAGCCACTGTCCAAGAGACATTTCTTCTTTATCATCAGAAAAGAACTTTGGGACCATTAGGGTAGCTGTCCGGATAGATAAGAGAAAGATAGTGCTGTTTTCCTCATGCTTAAAATTTAGCTGTGATTCTATTGGCTGAGAAACTTTGGTTATTAAACACATCCCAGTTCTCTATTTCATTAAGGAGAAATTGCCCAGGATCTGTAACGTTTGAGTCACCCTTTGAACTACATTCATAGAAAATGTACTCAAAACAGCTCAGACCATACAGGGAGTCGTAAAGAGCCTTTAGAACCATGCATACTGAAGATTCATGCTTTTACCACCCAAAGGTGCTAAGATTACACATTCTTAAAACCAAAGCTTGATAAGCTTTTAAAAATAAATATTGCCCACACTGGATTATTGAGGTTCAAAGGGCACACTGGGTATGGCAATTCTATATATTCTCAAATGCTGTGACATCACAGTAAGAACAGAGGGCAGCCACCATGTCCTAGACCTAAAAATCACATTGTTTCTAACAAAGTGAGTGACAGAGTGAAAGGATGGACTTGAAGATTCTAGTCCTACTTCCCATAACAACTAATGGGACCCCTGACAACCTAGGTTATCTTAAAAATGATAAAGACCATGCTCTGAAATTGGTCTTTGGAATATAGCTTATAAGAATAAATAAACTTGCAAATTACTCTACCTTAGATATAAAAATAATCTAATTTAATATTAGATATAAAAATAATCTAATTTCAGTCTAACAACTGAAATCAGCACAGTTGCATAGTTACATTAATGAATTGAATAAGCAAATATATATGTAAACATAGATTGATATGTAGACAGATATGAAGATTGGTCTATTATATCTCTATATCTATCTACCGAGGCATTTACTGTGTATACTCTCAGCATCACAAAAGTAACCTACAATACTGCTAAAGATAGGCTATCTGCTCACCTATCAAAACTGCACTCCACTCTTTTGTGTTTTAACAATGCACTTTCTGTCATTTTCAGTGTTATTCCTTGGCTATCCGAGAGTTTTTTAGTTTATCACAACTTTCCTTTGTGCACCTCACCAAAAGAAAGAAAGAAAACCAAAGTAAAGAAGGTGAGGTATACTTTAATTCACTGTTCATATAATATCTAGCTTAAAAACATTCTCCTAAAGATAAAGAAACACTCTTGATTTGGGTTAGATCACCTCAAAGTCAAAGCAATAAATTCTCAATAAATATGTATTTAATTCAAGGTAATACCTAACACAGGGTCTGAAACATAATGGCAACTCAGTGGTAGCCATTATCACTATTATTTTAGGAAACTAATGCATAGCATATGGTTTTGCTTTTTTTCACGACTGGGTAAATATACTTCATTGTCTAGTGAAGTATATTCCCTATCCCTCTCCCTCTCCCAAATCTAGCTGGGCATGAAAATGAGCTAATTAATATGTTTAAAATATAGATTCCCAGGCCCCACTAAGTCAGATTCTCTGGAGATCTAAAATCCCTAAATCTACCTTAAAAAAAACAAAACAAAAAACCAAAAGCTCCCCAGGATATTCTGATACAGTTGGTCCATGGACCTGCACATGGGAACATTCCACTGTCTTAGGAGATTTTTCATTAAGGACTTGAAATTTCAAGACTCTATTTTATCAAAAAGAAAAAAATACATGATTATATATCATAATATATGTACATATATATTAAAATTATATGCATATGCATATATATGTCTACATATAGCCACACTATTAATTTCTAATGACTGTTTCTCAAAGAGTAAGACTTTTTTCTTATAAATACTTTAAAATTATCATCCTGAACTAAATGAATGACAAAAGTCACTAAAACTCTCAAAAAGTTTAGCAGGGAATCATGAAGACACTTGGTATTTTAATCTCAATACATGTGTTCATTGACTTGTGTAATATGAAAAATATTGGGTGTAACTTATGTTTGAAAAACTGATCTGAAAACTTACCATTGTGCTAAAAAAGAAAGAGACTTAGAAAATATTATCAAAAAAGTGGGAAACTTTCTGAAATTTCCGAGGATGGATCCCTGGTGTTAAGATAAAAGTGGTCGTCTGTCTCTCCTGTGTTCAGCCTTCCCCACTGTGGATGTGTCCTCAGTGCTTAATTGCGTACAAATGTTTAGACCATTTTATTAAAGGGCTGGAGGGGGGGTCTGGGTACAAAGGAAAACAAGGGAGACCCCTTTCTGTGACAGGGAGGCCACTTAAGTCAGTGGGAATTTATTTGACTTTTGATTAGGGGTGGGGGTATTCGCTGCTTCCTAAGGAGAGACATAGTTAATGAGTGCTGCAGTCAGATCTGTACCTGTGTTCTTAGATGTGAGTAACGAGGAGAGAAAATACTTCACTTTCATTCTTTTTTTTTTTGTAATTCACCATTTACAGAGATATTCTAACAGGAAAACCTACACTTCAAAATTTCAGAGACTATGGGGCTAAGGGAATGTTGTAGAGAACAATTCTATGTCATGAGAGCAAGGATAAAAACAGTGGCATTTTCTCTCTCTCCTTCACTCACACACACACACACACACACACACACACAAAACATACAAAACAAATGAACCATCTGGGCTAAGGCAATGATAATTGTCAGAATTCATGGGCTGTACCCACCACTGACCTACCACATTAGGATGATTATAACTTTACTATAAGTAACAAATGGGCAGAGACTTTCGTGTGCCTTAGAGAGGGAGGTGATTGTTAACAGTACACATAGGAAGACAATTGAGCACAACTTTGCAGACATGGCCTGTGATATACTAGCAAATGGGTAGAGAAAATGATATCTCTGAGAGAAGCCCTGAAGCAAGTAATACCAAATTTGCCATCTTCCAAGTAAGTGCCTAGCCAGCAGGTGCCCATTGTATAGGTGCCACACCAAAATTATTTACTAAATGAATAAGCAACTGATTTGAGCTATGGCAAATGCACTGGGCGGGGGGCCGCACGGGGAGGGGGCAGAAGAAAGTGCCCATGTGTTAACAGTGTTTTTCTTTTACTTTTCTATACTTTTTGTACAAATTTTCTATAGTAAGTATTATTTTATAATTCAAAAAAAACCAGATAAATACAAAATAAACAGGATTTCTTTGTTTTCTTATTCCTCAGTTTTCCTATTGCTGGCAATTACTTTCTTTTTTATTTTTATTTATTTATTTTTTTGAGATGGAGTCTCACTCTGGGCTAGAGTGCCGTGGTGTCAGCCTAGCTCACAGCAACCTCAAACTCCTGGGCTCAAGTGACTCTCCTGCCTCAGCCTCCGGAGTAGGTGGATTACAGGCGCACGCCACCACAGCTGGCTAATTTTTCTATTTTTAGTAGAGACGGGGTCTCACTCTTGCTCAGGCTGATCTCGAACTCCTGACCTCAATTGATCCTCCCGCCTCGGTCTCCCAGAGTGCTAGGATTACAGGCGTGAGCCACCGCACCTGGCCATGGCAATTACTTTCTTATTTCACTCCATGAAGGAATGTTCTTTTCCAATATTAAAAATACAACTGTAAGAAAAGAAAGCTACCCTTTCGCTTGGACAGTTTAAGGTCTACTAAGCAAGTGAAGATGGAACTTAACAGAAAAGTACAATTGGGCTTAATAACCACCTAACAGGAACAAAAAAATGACCTAGGAAAATCTGTCCATGGAGAAGGAAATGACAATACTCCCTTCGGTCAGTGATACTCTCTGTCCGTTATCATTTCATTATGGGCTGATGAACACTGCAGGCTGAGATTTTCCGTGCATTAGTGCATATCCATTCATTCCATCACTCATGCGCCGTCGCACATCCTTATGAATCGCCGTGTTTTTCTATGAGGCTGGTTGAGGTTCAAGCCAAACTTGCGGCAAGTCAGAGACATCTTGAAGTTCTTTTAAAGGACTTTGCAAATACTGCAGACTCTTATTCAACTGCAATCAGTGAGAAAGAATCTCATTGATCACAAAACCCAAGGAATTGCACAGCAAAGCTCCTCACCGGCTGACAAGCCCATGGGGAAGGCAGATCCGGCCCCTTGGCAGGGTCTGAAGACCATACCTGCAGGAGCTAGTGGTGAAGAATTGGTCATTTGTATAATATGCTCTATTTTACATTCGTATGGAAACCACAAAACCCTTTCACAACCCATATTATTCACTTTGATCTTTTTAGTTTTAAGTATGGTGGCTACATCTTCCCCCCTTTTACAGATGGGTGTATGGAGGCTCCCAGGGGTGGAGCGACTTACCCACCCACCTTTGCACTGCTCGCAGGTAGGCAATAGAGGCAGACCTGGAACTGGGTTCAATTTCCTTTCAATATGCCACACTGCCTTTATATGCCCTGCAGGAATTTAAAGAGCTGAAATGCTCACGCCTGTGGCCCTGAGATACTCTAAAAGTCATCGGTACGAGGTGAACAGTCCCCAGCAACTGATCCCACTTGATGTGTACACGGGCAAGTAATTTTCTGTTAGACACCATCATCATTAGCTTTCAACAATTATAATTCTTGTCCCTTTAGCCCAGAAAAGCCGATGGAGAAGCTGTTCAGTTAGTTCTGATCCAAATTTCACAGATCCAGGAGGTCTGGTGTTTCCATCAAAGGTTCAGTAAAGCATACAAATGACTGGCGGTGGAGGGCCACTGAATTGCTGACCCTTTTGAGGTTTGCCTACCACCACGGGTTGTTCTGTTCAGACTGTCATCTGGCGGCTGCAGCTTTCAAGCAATTACCCGTGGCCACTTAGTGACAGTATTAGGAAAGTTAAGTTGGGATTGTTCCCAACTCCTAATTTACCTCTCAATAAAAATGGAAAGTTAAAAAAACTGGCTTGGCTGCAGTCTCTGAGTGTTTTTGAGAGACACAGCTGGGGCAGGTGAGTGGAAAGGAAGCCATCTGACCAAGAACTCAGATTAGCTGGAGACAGCCCCAGGAGCTGTTTTCAGGAGCAAAGGAGCGAACAAGAAGTCACACAAACTGTCCTTATCCAGAGAGGGGTGCTTCTCTTTCATGGATTGTTCAGAATTAACGGCTGTGGTTTCTGCCCACTTCAAGGGTATTTTCTGCGCTCTCCTTTAATAGTTTATCTTAAATCCTGAGCCATCGACGTAGAAATTTAGGAATCTATTTTGCAATGCCAGGAAATTCTTATTTCCATGTGTGGCTACTTAGGACACTTTAACAAAAAGAAGACCAACTTTCTCTTAATGTTTAATCTTGTAGGTTGCTTATTTGTTTTAAAATTATTTCTAATTCAAAGAACATTATAAAAGATATAATAAAAAGAGGAAAAAAGGAAGTAGAGGGAGAAAGCCACCTATAATGCTACCACCCTACCTTTCACTTTTCCTCTGTTACGTTTATTTAAGGGGATTTTTAAAAAGAAGGTTTCCATTAAAGATGCTGAATATTTCATGTGACCAGGCTTCAGCACTACACCAGTGATGAGTGGCTGGCTTTTGGAGGGTGACCATTGTTTTAAACATGAGCGAATACCAGAAGGATCCCAGAGACCCTCAGCTGACAAATGTTTAGCTATTTCTCTACCCTATAGTACTGTACATTCGCCCACCTCCTGTGGCTCCATTCCAAGAATTCTTGACATTGAAAATTAACTCAGCTCCTTATAATTTAGGCAAACTTAGCTTAAACAAATCGTTCAGTTACCATCTGGGAAAGGCCTGGCAGAGAGTTAGAAAACCCTCTAAAATGTTTAGTCTGTTTTACTCTGAATTTTCCTAATATTTTGCTTTATGTGTCACTTCTCAGTTAACAGCTATTATTGGGTCTTCATCTTTTTCCTGGCCCACTTTCACCTGTTCAGCTTGAATTTCTGTGCTTCTTCCTTTTCTCTACAGCGTCTCCCTTCTTTTGATCTATTTCTGTCTGCCCTTTCTGGCTAGCTTGTAATGTGGTATGCGGCACATCTTCATAGGCTTGCCAGGGAAGCTTCCTCTAGGAGGGGTCGCTTGCCTGTTTGTGTCCATCTTGGGCAGCAGAATCTTTTTTTTTTTTTTTTAAACTCTAATTTCACAGCAGATTAAAGGCATCAGAATCTTACTATGTAGGTAGAAGAGGTACAAAGTGATGATTTAGAATGAGAAACAAAATCACCACCAACAAATTTTAAAAAGCTGACAAACATCACAAAATCCAGAGACATGGCATTATATATATACACAATTTAAAATTATTAAAATATTAATATATTACTCTCTAAACAATAATTGGCTGACTAGCCTACCATTCTTTTTTTCCTATATTTGGCTGTATACTTTTTGCATGATAATGATTTTTGTAATACCAAATAAAAACCACCCAATATCCTTAAAGTCATGTAAATCTTTAGAATTGATGTCAAATTTAGGAAACCCTCTATTAAGTTATTTTTTTTCTCCAAATGTGAGCTTAAAGATTTTAGGAAGTGACTAATTTTAAGTACTTTGAACTGAAGATACTTATGAATCAATTTGTACTAGATGTCATTGTTGTGGTAGCCCATTACAACTTGAAAAACATTTTTTATTTTCTGACAAGATAGAACTGCTTGGACCTAACATCAATGAGAATTAAAGCCTCTACTTAAATATTGCATTTCTGATGACTGCTCACAAGTTTTATACAGACTATCTTCTGACTTTGTACATTTCAAACCTTGTTTCTCCCTCATTACATGCATACTGGTTTGGGGCACATTTGGGTCACAAGGCCAGGTGAAGAAACACAGTGCACCATAAAAGCCCTCCCACCCCAGGGAAAGCCAAGACACTTGAACAGGCTTCACTGAGATCATTCTTGAAGGCTTACTCTGGGTGTCTTGTGTTTAGGGGACACAGTTATCATTGGCTGGCCAATAGTGATGAATCCAAAGGGTGGGTAACTGGGGGCCTCGGGGACTGGGCCAGTGGCTGCTACCTTGGGGCTGGCCTGCAAGCCTAAGCCTGGACAAGGGTTGCATGAATATTTTCAGTGACCCAGACCAGGGAGAGGACACAGGAGAGGAAGAGTCATTGTAGGATCTTGTTGGGTCCTATGTGGGAGGTAGCCAGGAATGGCTGATGTTACCTCAACTGGAAGATAGCTATATTTCTGGGAAGGAAGGGAAGGAATTCATAGCACCCCAAACTCTTCGCCCTAAAAGAGCACACTGCCCTGTGAAAGGAACTACTGTTGGGGATTGCCAGGGTTGGTCAGATTTCAAAGAACCAGTAAGAACCCCCATGACAAAAAAATCATCAAAGACATACCAAATCCAGAGAGTACAACATTGTGTCACTACTCTAGTGCCAGAACTTTCCAGCTTCCTCACTTGTCCCCCACCTGGGGCTGCCTTCTGGAAAAGTCAGAAACCTGGGAAAGCAAGAAGGAAAAGGAAGAGGACAGGAGTTAAGGACAGAAGGGGAGTAGAAGCTGCCAGGCTCCCTTTCCTGTCTAAAACCCCAACCCTATCCCCAGCCCCCTGCCCACCACTAAGACTCAAGATCAAAGAGGGGAAGATGCCTCTACTTAAAGTCAACCTTGAAATGTTGACTATTACTTGGTCTTGCCTTTGAATTATCACACTGACACTGTTTCGTTATTAGAAGTGATTATTTTTGGGCTTTTTATTACCTAAATGTGACCAAAAAGTCTTATTAGAGAGAGGGGACTTAAAGGGATAGAGGATGACAAAATATTTTTAGATACTGGTGAGTGCTATGAATGATAATCATAAAAGCAAAGTGAAGTGATGGGAATTGATGGGGAGGGAGTGCTCTTCTTGGGTAGCGTGGTCAGAGAAGATTCTGGGAAATGACATTTGAGTAGAGACCTGAATCAGTCCAGAGAGCAGGCCCTGCCAAGATCTAGGGGGTGGGGGGCAGAGAGAGTTCTGGGTGGAGGAAACACTTGCTGGAAAGACCCTAAACTGAAAACGAGAGAGTAAAGAACACAGTGGGAAGCAAGAAATGGTAGAAGATGAGAAGGGAGAAGCACCCAGGATCGTGGCCACCAGAGCCTTGAGGGCTACAGAGAAGGCTTCGCATTTTAATCTAAGCCATTGGAATGTTTGCGGGACATTTCAAAAGGCCCACTCGGGCTGCTGTGCCGAGAACAGACGCTAGGGGGCGCACGAGGGCAGTACAGTGGCCACCAGGTCACACCGCAAGTGCATTATCTGTATCCAGCCACATCAGAAATCTGCAGAACTCGCACATCCTATCAGGGGTCAGACTGACAGACCAATCGCCCACAGTTCCCTTATCCACTTACACAAACTGCAGGGCGCGTGACAAAGCTTGTGGAGTCCAGACAGTCCCGGGGCGGAGCCGGATGCTCTGCCAAGCACCAGCAGAGCGCCTCCGGGCAAGCACCTTCGCCTCAGAAAGTCTCAGTTTCCCAGTGCGGAAACGGACAGACCGACGCCACCAAATTTGGGGAGGAACAAATGAGACAATGTATGTAAGTGAGGCTTTATTGCAGGCGTCTGGCAGTGATCGGATCCCAAATGCAGCCATATCAGTGGTGAAAACGACCACTAGCTCGGTCCTAAGAAGGTAAAATGACTTCTGTAATTTTCTAGTTACCAGGCAAAACATCTTTGGGTAGCTCAGACTTTTGGCAACTCTCCAGGATACTGATTTAATCCTATTGATTCTATTATTTAGTGCTTTTCAAAATAGGGACTGCAACTGTGACACCAGAGACGCGTGTCAAAGCTGCAGATTCCCCGGCCCTGTCCCATTTGTTGCGCATCAGAAACTCTAGGGTTGGGGGCGGGGATCTCCATTGAAATTTCGAGAATTATCCACCTGCCCGGTCCTGGTAGGTCCAGGGACAAGTGGCCCTGCGATCCTACCCGACCGGAAGAGTTTGATCCAGGTCTATCCCTGCAGGAGGCTCGGCTATTGGCTGCCGGGGACAATTTTTTTTTTTTTGTCTTGGGAAACAACATTTCAGCTGTTTGGGAACTGCAGTTATTTAAGGCTCGATTTTGTAGCCTGCGGTCCCCAGTCCCCCCAAGCCAAGTCGGCTCCAGGCTCCCACTCTCCCAACCATAGCGACACCTGCCGGGGCGTGGTCTGGGCGCCGCAGGGCTCCCCTGCTCCTCTGGGAGAGGGAGGGCAGCCCCTCGCCGCCAGGGACCCGGGGAGCCACCCACAGGACGCTGTGGGAATGGGGGACTGGATGTCTTTTAGGAAATCAGAGGACCAGCGCCCCCCAGTGCAGGCTGGGAGATCCGTCAGAGCCAGATGAGCCCTGCAGAAAGGGACGGATGCGACCCTATTGTCCTTCAGTCCCCTAGATTGTCCTTCAGTCCCTGCCACTCCTGCTGCCTCCCGGCCCGTTTGTATGCGCGTCTGTGCCCCACTCCCCAAACGGCCACTGTGCAAGAAAAAACAAAAATCTAGCGAGAGAGGGAAATTTCCCAGGGAGCAACGGCAGGGAGGCAGCTAGGGAAGGAACGAAGGGGAAGAGAGAGGGAGAGAGATACAGAGCTTTCTCGGAGACCTTTAACTCAGCAGAAAGCAGCTCGGGTGGGGGGGGGAGGGAAGCAAGTTGGTGGATGGGGCCCTCACCCCTGTCCACACCCAAACACCTTATGGGGTGCCGGGGATGGGGGAGGCGCAGAACTTGATTTCCAGCCCCTTGACTTTGCCTCTGGGCATTTTGGGAATTCTGAGAGAGAAACACAGTATATATCTTACCCTCATGTTATATATTTTCACTTTCTGCTCTTTGATCATCAGCTCAATGAGATAAGGGACCTTGTGTTTTTAATCCCTGTTTTACCACAGTGCCTGGCACATAGTAGCTGCTGGATACTCATTTGTTCAAAGATTAAGTCTAAAACACCCTACTTGGGAGCTTGTTATAAGATCCCCACCTGCAGTGACTCATTTATTCTCCACAAGCCTAGGAAGTAAGGTTTTCAAATAAGGAAAGCAAGGCACCCCATAAATAATGTGCATGTCACACTCTCAGCAGGTGCTGAAGCTGGGGTCAGAGTCAAGCTTCCTGGCTCCAAAGCTCTCACAACTAGTTAGGACACCATATTGCCACTTGTGAATGAATAAATGAGTTACGGAATTAATGAGTGAGTGAATGATTGTGTGCAAGTTTTGGTGAGTTCTCTGGGAAAAGATACAGGCTTTTAGGCTGGAAAAGGTCTTAGTAATGAGGCAGACCCTTTCTGATTGAGTGTTGGGAAAGAACTAGAGGTCCTGGAGTCCCCAGGCTCTGTTAACTAGTGCCCTGGAGCCTCACGTGCAGTAACCAGCCACCAGCAGCTTCTTATCATGCCGTGGGGCAGTGATTCTTAAATTTGTCTGTATGCTACAGTCACCTGGAAGAGATTTTTTAAAAAACCCAATGGCTCAGGCCACCTTCCAGACTACCTGAATTAGAAACTGAACATTAGTTCAGTTTCAAACTTCTGAAAGTTTCCCATGTAGTTCTCATGTGCAGTCGAAGCCAAGGACCTTGTTGGAGGGGGGAGTCTTTGGGGAAGCAGGAACCACATTGTTTCTCCAAGTGTGGCCACTGATCATCTGACTCAGAATCACTGGGTTTGCTTGTTTACAATGCAGATTTCTGGGTCCCATTCAGATTTATCAAATCAAAATCTCTTGAGCAGATCCTGTGGCCCATTCCAAATAAACAAATGAAATAAAACAGAAGTTCCCAGGTGTTTTCATGCTCACTAAAGTCTGAGAAATTCCAGGGAAGTCGTTTTCAAAGTGTAGTGTAGGACCAGCGGCAGTAGCAGCATTACCTGAACTTGTTAGAAATACAAATGCTCTGGCCCCATCCAGGCCTACTGTGCCAGGAACTCTGGGAGTGAGGTCCAGCAATCTAACAAGTGCTGCAGGTGATCTTGAGGTCAAAGTTTGAAAACCAGTAATGGGCCCCTGGAATCACATAGCCCTGGGTTCAAATCCTAGCCCAGTTGCTCACTAGCCCTGTGACTGTAGGCAGGATATTTAACTTCTCTATGCTTCAATGTCTTCATTTGTTAGAGGGGATGTTCCTTGGTTGAACAAAATTCACATGTTGAAGTCCTAACTCCTAGTTCTGAAAATGTGACCTTTTTTGGAGATAAGGTCATTGCAAATGCAATTAGTTAAGATGAGGTCATACTGGAATAGGGTGAGTCCCTACTCCAATATGACCAGTGTCCTTATAACAAAGGGATGATTGGAGAGAGACATATACACAGCAATAACACCATCTGAAGATTGGAGTTATGCTGCCACAAGCCAGGGAGCTCCCAGAAGCCAGGAGAGAGACCTGGGACAATCCTTTCCTAGTGCCTTCAGAGGGGGCACAGCCCTGCCTTAACCTTCATCTCAGACTTCCAGCCTCCAGAACTGACAGACAATACATTTCTGTTGTTTAAGCCCCCCAGGCTGTGGTATTCTAGCATGGTAGTCCCAGCAAACTAACACAGGGGGCACGTGGGAGGATTATGTGAGGCACTGTATCTATTTAAAAAGCACATAGCACAATGCTTGCTACTAGAGATTTCTCATTAAATGTTAGCTTTTGTTACTATTAAGAAGAAAAGAAGCGATTCTGTACACTGCCTCCTTAAGCAAGGATTAAACCCAAGAAGTAGGAAAGGGACCCCAGCAAGACACTGCACCCGGCGGACTGAGACAGGGTGGGTGGTGGTGGTGGCGCATGCCAGGCCTGCTTGGCTCTGGCTGGAGGGTAAGGAACAGTGGACAGATGGTCATCATTTCTGGTCACCCCTGATCTGGACAAGAACCAAATGAGGGATCCAGAGGCAATGGCGTGTTCAGCACTGATGTAGCTTTCCTCATCTCTAAAGCCCTCTGTGGAGGCCTCAGTTGCTTCCATTAGTTGTCCCAGTCCTTCCTGGCCATAAAGCATTCATGTCACAAGGACCAGAGTCCATTACCAACTCCCTGATCTACTCAGACCCTCCAAAATTGCCTTCGTGTGTGTGTGTTTAAGGTTCATTAAATCACTTGAAATGGAAATAAATGAAGCAGAATAGAAGTTCCCTTTCCTCAAGCCTCCCTGCGTAGTTATCTGGCTGCTAGTTAGTGCCACCTTGGAACAGAAACCCAACCCCTGCAAGCAAGTGACTTCTTTCACCTCCATTTGTCCTCCAGAGAGAGGGAACGAGCCAGATTGTCTCCAAGCTGCTTCTGCATATGTTACCTGGGCACTCAGGGATCCACTGTTTCTTACCAACCCTGGCACACACCATGCTGGTGCTGGGGGGACATGGAGCTGTTTTGTAGGGTGCCTGGCAAACCTGGTTGATCTGGGGAGTGGGGATTTACACAGTCTCAGAGGCTCTTTTCAGTTTTAAAGACTTCACTACTGCTTGCAATTCACTGAGGAGGTGGAGGTCACCTGTGGGGTAGTTTTGCTGTAGTAGTTTCTCAGTGCCAAATGGAGTCATCCCAGCGGGCTGGGCTGATGCCTGCTGCCACCCCAGGGCCTGTGCAGTTTCATGGCAAATTGGGCTCTAATCATAACATAGCACCGCAAGTGTGACCCTCAGGCCAGTTGTTAGCTGACCTCAGTCTACAGTGTGAGGCCTCGTGCTCCTGCAGGAAGCTGGCTCTCCAACCAGCTTCGGAATTTAAATTAAAACTTCCTACCCCACCCAGTTCTCAGATACCTTCCTTTCTCTCAAGTCAGTAAAGAAAATAAGGGACATTATAGTCTTGGAGTAGCAAGACTCTGCAGTGTGACCTTGTGCAATTAGATAACCTCTCTGAAATTCAGGGTTTGGGTTTTTCGTCTTTAAAATGGATTTAATAACACTCTTGGCTTTCTCCATGAGGTTGTGAAAATCCAAGGAGATTGTGTACGTGAAGTGGTTTGTAACCAGTAGAGAGTGATATACATGGAAGCACAATGTGGTAGGGAAATTGACTATGATATTGTCAATGGTAGGGAAATTGATTATAGTATTGTCAACAGTAGGGAAATTGATTATGGTATTGTCAACATATCCTGCAGGGTTCGTTGACCTTGGACGATGCCTTTAAAGAATCCAGACGAAGTTCAACAGGAAAAGTAGTAGACTGAATAAGAGTAAAATGAAGTGAACGAACATGCAATGGAAAGGGACTTATAATACCTTATGCCATTTAATCCACTCAAATCAAATGAGAGAGAAGCAATTAACCAAATGTCAAACCAGGGGTTTCCAGACTTTCTCAGTTCACGGTGCTCTCAATGTGTCAGCATTCTTAGGCCAAAACAAAAACCTAACAGTTCTGTTTATTATGTAGCCAGATTCAGACAAAGTAATATGTATTGATACCCTAACAACTTAGCCCCCTGTTGGGCCCTGCTCAGCTTCTCAGATTTTAAAATCAGATAAGACACCACCACCCTATTTCTTGTTCCACGTTGATTTTCACACAGTACTGGTATTTTATCGCAGCTGAAATCCTAGCTTCTCATATGGCATATGACATCATCAAAAGGAATGCAGTAATGTGATGTTGAAACCGAACTCTCTTAAGCCGTTCACTGTGTTGAACAGAGGTTTTCCCCTGAAAATTTAAAATACACCAGAGTGCGCCTGGAGCCTCCGTGCACAATTTGGAAACTGAGGTAATAAACTAATGCTCAGAGGTTGGAAGTAACTTCAAGTCAAAGCTTTTCAAATGTGGATTCTAATTCAGTAGGTCTGGGGCAGGGCCCATGATGCCGTGTTTTTAATAAGCTCTGGGTGTGGAGGATGCTGCTGTTCATGCACTAGCAAGGCTTTACCTGTAGTCAGGAGAGCGGGTGCAGCACACCACCCATAGCTCCAAAGCTCTTATCCACCATGATGCTACTTCCTATATAATTCAAACTGCAGGAAATTTTTTAAAATTCTGTTAGACTTCCAGATTCCCGTTTGGCATGTAAAGAAGCTTGGAAGTTGTCTCTCCCGTCCACACAATAAGAATAAAAGCTGAACAAACTGAAAATTGACAACTCTTTTTAGGTCCACCAGAGAACTGAGGTCACAGGACAATTCCCTGCCCCTCCAACTGGAGAGACAGACAGGTGAGTACAGAGAATAACGACTTACCCGGGAAGAAGCGCAGGAGCACACACTCAGGGCAGGAAAACCTAACGTGCAGCTGACGGATTGCAGATGAGCACGAGTTCGAGAGCGAAGACTCCAGGGCCCAGACGCTGGTGTTTCCTCCCGCATCCCTGCCAGGTTCCCACAGTGAAGATCAGAGAACAATTCCCTCCCATTTCTTAAAGACACCCAGAGCCTTCTGTTCTTCTTAACAAGGCCCTTCAGGAGAAACTATTTCACCAGACCCTAACCACCCTGGGCGGAGGGAAGTACCCCACTCCAACACTCTCTAGCCATCTGTCTCACCTGTGCAGCAGGGAAAACCCGAAACAAAACTGAGAAGCACCTGTGACGGTCACAGCCCAGAGGCACGGGCTCACTAAAGCCTAATCACAGGCCTGAAGAATGCTTCCCCTACCCGACACCTTCCCATAGCGATGGGGCTCCTCAGAACAGGGGGATGCAATGGAGAGAACTGCACGTGCATGATGATATTTACGAAGTCTCTAGGGAAATCCAAAGGAGAAAAGGAGGGGTGGGGTGAGCAGAGCAGCTCTACCCCCTTTTGGCCCCACAGGCCCAGATCGTGGGACCTCGGACTCTTTCTTGCCCTGAACGGGGCGATACTGGATGTGGCAGTGGAGTTTTAAAAATATTTAAGGTGACGAAGATCCCAATTACAATGACTGATCTTTACAAATTATATGAATGTATTAAATTGTCACATACAAAAATATGTGCATCTATTATGTATCACTAAAAAAATTTTAAAAAACAGGCTGGAATTTTTGTAACAAAAATTAGACTGTTACAGAGTGAGAGTGGGCCGGAGCTGTGGAGGGAGCTGGCCTGAGGCTCTAACAGAGCTCAGTGGGAGGAATCCTGGAAATAAGTTTCTTATCATTTCTTATTATTTCTCTCTTACCATTTGAGATGCCTCAGTGAAGCGGGGTACATCATAATGTGACTCTATCTGCTACTAGCCAAATAATGTGTATGCTATTTGTTATTATTCATTAAATTATTATTTCTGGTGGGAATTAAGAGGGTTGGATCAATAGGTGACTAGACCGAGTGTGATGTGGGACAACAGGCATCCCTAAAGTGTACGCATTGAACCGAAGCAGGACCAGGAGTGGAGGGATGAGCATGAGGATGCAGCCCCCTGGAACTAGCAAGGATCTCGGAGAAGGCTGGTCTTTCTCCTCCCACCTGTGCAGTGGGGCAGGGTGGCCCCGGCTACACTTGGGCCACATAAAGATGACTCTCTTCACAAGTGGGAGGTGAGTGGGAGGGAGTCATCTCATTGGTCTCTGAAACCGCAGAACCCAGAGCAGCCGTGATGAGAAGCATGAATCCCCCAAGTGAGTTGCTGGGACGGTGGTCACTGGGGCCACTTCTGCATCCAGGCCGCGAGTCCCAGGCCCACACATTCTACCCAAGGCGGATGCAGCGCTGCGTCCGGGCCTTGCTTAGCGTGTGCACTGGGTCCCGGAGGAAGGGCCCCCGTCTTCACAAGGCGCTACCTCTGAGCTGGAACGTCAGCAGAGGCTCCAAAGCCATTCCAAGGCGTTGTCAGGTGGCAGCTGTGGCACTTGTGTTTGTGCTATGACACGTGGCTCCTCTGACAACGCGCCCACCTTCTTTGCCGCAGAGTGGTCTGGTAATGGTGCTGGCTGAGGCCCTGCGGGAAGGAAAGGCAGATGCATATCTGGAATACACGTGTTCTGTCAGAATGAACCTCTAACCCAACAGGGCCTTTAGGGTTTAATGTCTCCTTGAGGGGTGGTGCCGTACTGGGACTCTGCACCGCCTCTATTGCTGGCAGGTCGCGTGTGTGGCAGTGGCACTGATCACCCATGGCAGGTGGGAGGGCATGCCGCGGGGCCACCTGTGGCCTCCACGCACTACAACAGCCCCTCCATTCCCGTATCTGTTACATCTGCCCTGTGACGCCAGACAGAGGCCAGCTGACATCCACTGGCTGTCATTTTCTCCCCCTGGTTCTTTAGTGCTTCTGCTCTAGTAGCTTCTCCCCGGTGGGTGTAGCATGTCGTATGAAGATATTCACACACTGTGCCGAGTCCCCTGTGTCCATCCACATCCTTCTCCACCCTTCATTGTCCCCATCATTCCAGCCTTTCTCCTTTTAGGCCCCTGGACAGCCAGCCAGCTGGTTATCATGGGCCGCGAATGTAATGATTTTCTTACTGTGGGCCTCTCTTCTCTGCATGTAGAGGAAACCCAAGCATACGTCTTATGGTGCTTCCCATTGGAGGGGTTGTCCGTCACCACTGTCCTCATGGCCACCTGTGAATGGGGCTGTCCGTTTTCCTGTGCCAACCTGACCCATTTGTGGAAACCGTTTGGACTTTTCCTCTCCTGCCAGCTGGTCAGAGGGAGAGAAACTGGCGTGAAGTGGAGGATGACATGAGAGCTGGGCCACCTGTTCCCTTGGCTTGCTTGGGCACACTAGGCCTGCTCGTGTGCAATCCCAGGTGGATCACCTTTCAACTTACAGTGGATTCCTGCTGGCCCCACTGTACCTGTACACTACATTTGGTGAGCTTGACAGGTGCTCTGTCTCAGCCTGGCTTCAGGAGCACCAGAAGCTCTGTCACCCAGGCTGGAGTGTAGTGGTGCAATCGTAGCTTACTGTAGCCTTCAACTCCTGGACTCAAGAAATCCTCCTGCCTCGGCCTCCCGAGCAGCTGAGACTAAAGGTGTGAGCCACTGCACCTGGCTTCAGGAACTGTTTATTAAAGGGCATATAGTTCTCTGCTGAAAATGGCATGGCCTTACTCCAGAACCCTAGCGATCCACGTTGTGTGGCTCTCCCAATGGAGCTTACCATTAATTCCACCCAGTGTCTGTTCCCACCATAGAAATCAGAGGTTCTGCTGGGTGCTGTCGTCCCCACAGTAGAGCTGTTTGCACTGCAGCCAGCATCTACTGTGGAGACCTTTCCTGCTTTGAACCCCCCTGAAGCTGGCAGCTGTTTGTGTTCCCAGGTACATAGTTTGGAGCAGTATCTGCAGTAACGGAATCTGTTGTCTCCAGAACAGATCCAACCAGGGCTCTTTCTGAGTGATGGGAGGCTCAAATGCAACGATTTGTTCTTTATTGTGAAGAAGTCATAGAAGTTCCAGACCAATGGGCCCTTAGTATTTTTCTGATGTTGTGGACCTGAGTGTTCCTAGGATGTATCTCTCTCCCACGGCAGGATCAATGACCTACCAAGGCCTCCTGAGTACTAGCTACTTGCTGCTCATCTGTTCAGAGTAGCGTGATGTCTTTGATGTAGTGGATCCGTGTGATGTTCTGATGCCCCATGGGATATCTGACCAGAACAGACCTCTTTGAACTACATTATGACAGAGAGTGGGAGAGTTAAAATAGCTCTGGGTCAAAACTGTAAATATATACTGTTGTCTATTCAAAGTCAGTGCAATCTTGTCCTGACCCTCTTCTCTGATAGCAGTGGAAAAGAATGTATTTGTTGCATCAATGACTGTGGACCATGTAGTTGAAACCGTGTTAATCTGCTCTAGCCAAGATGCCCTATCTGGTCTAGTACCTGCAACCGGGGCTGCTATTTGATTGAGTTTGTCATACTCCACTGTTATCTTCAGGATGTGTTTGGTTTTTGAAGGGACCAGACCTGGTGAATTAAGGAAAAAAATAAAAAACAACCAAAAACAAACCATCCCTACATCCTTCAAAATTTTAAGGGTGGTGTTTTTCTACCATTTCCTCCAGGATGTGACGCTGTTTTTGATTTGCTTTCTTGGCCAGGGTAGGGTGTGGTTTCAGATATTTCCTTTGGTTTTCCCCAGTGCAATAACTCTGACCACACAGGCCAAAGAACCAAGGTGGGGGCTGTGCTGATTATAAGTATGGCTATTCCAACCACACATCGAAGGACCAGGAAAACGATTACGTGGTGGGTCCACAGACCTGGTGGTTCTACTGAGAGCCAGGCCTCCCATATCCGCCCCCCTACTCAAGCTGGGGGTTGGTGATGATGCTCTCGATCTTTGGCTCAGTTGTTGCCACGAAGGTTTGGGTATTCCCCATCCTCAGTGTATGGTCCCCAAGTAAATGGGGACCAGTCTCTTTGAGGAAAGACCATGGAGCCATTATCCTGCGTGCTTGCCTTGCTGTTGTAGGTCTTCATTCCGGGGACTCAGTCTGTCCTTCACTCAACATGATCTGGATTTGAACACTTGCTCAGGTCTAGCAGTTGGGTAAGAGATTATGAACTTTTTGTTGGGACAACTGCCCTTAGCCATCCTTGATTTCGTTTTCTTGTATATATTGGTCAGTACCTCTGTTAACCGCCCCTTCATGTTGTCACTAGGGTCACTGTATCCTGTCAACCATCCCTGTTAATACTCAGACTCTGCTCTCACCATGTTATTTACATCCATGGTTTTTTGACAATTGAGCACAACCGCCTTCTCCATTGTTTAGGGGACTGATCAACTCGACTGCTGTGTGTGAATTCAATCTTATAATGACATCTGTTGCCATCAGCCATAGGCTATGGAGGAGAGTACCAACGCCAGCCCATGCTTTACTGCTTTGGTAAGTGGTGTATTCTTCAGGCCCTCCTCTGGAGCAGTCTTCTGGTGGCTTTTCTGGGCTAACAGAGCATATCCACTGTAGCATGCCCCCTTTTCTCTGCCCTGGGGAGAAGACCAGGGTGATGCTTTCACAAGTCAAGGGATGCTGAAAATTGCCAGCAAACCACCAAAATTCTCTATTAGTTTGCTAGGGCTGCCATAACAAAGTACCACAAACTGTGTGGCTTAAACAACAGAGATTTATCATCTCACAGACCTGAAGGCTAAGGGTCTGAGGTCAAGATGTCAGATGGTCGGCTCCTTCTGAGGGCTGTGAGTGAAGAATATGTTCTAGGCCTCTCTCCTTGGCTTGGAGATGGCTGTCTCCTCCCTGTGGCTTCATACCATCTTCCCTCTATGCATTGCTCTGTCCAAATTTCCCCTTGTTATGAAGACACTGGTCATATTGGATTAGGAGCCCCACTCAACTCCAGTGTGACCTCACCTTTACAAATTACATCTGCAACCGAGGAATTGGGGGTTAGGACCTCAACATAGGAATTTTGGGGGTCACAATTTACCACATAACAATATGTATGGTAGCAATTATTTTAAAACACACTTTATAAATTCACGTCTTTAAAAGAACTCCTGAATCCTAGATTTGGGAAGCAGATGACATTATCCCCAGTGGTACTGGCCTGCATGCCCCGGCATTCTGTGCTACCAGATGCACAGGTGAGCCTCCAGCTTCTCCGAGGATGTGCCTGCTTTGGTGGCATCTGTCAGGTGGAGTGCTCCACCAAGTGGGTCTCAAGTCACAGCACAGAACAGGCTGCACTGTGCAGCCAGTAAGAGGCCAGCTCAAGTTGGCTACAAAGAAAGACTGGCTACCAAATGTGGGATAATTTTGCCTTGCAGGTAAAGAAGAAAGTACAGTCAAGAAGAGAGCAAGAAATAATGAATGAATGCTAAAAAACTGTGATTTTTTTTTTTTTTAGTATTTTAAAACTTGCTTTCCTAAACTTGTATTCATCTTACACTCCCTTCAAGATGTTGCTTCAAGCACAAAAATGTTAAACACTATTACACTGAACAATCACTACACTAACAAGATTGAACTGTTGGCTTTCCTCAGCTGGTTCGTGGTCACTGTTGGACTCTCATTGTCTTCTTAGTCTCATTTTAGCTCCTGTCAGTCAAACAGCCTCAAAGCCTAGTGTTGGGCAGTCTGGGTTTGAGTTAAGCGGTAATAATAGGGATTGGGTCTGGTCTGGGATCCCCGAGTGAAAATTTTGCCAATTAACCTCTTTCTGCAGGGCAGCGGCAGCTTGGCAGCCTCTAGAGCATGAGCCACTAGATGGTGCTCGAAGCTCACACTGAACCTGTCAAAGTTCAGCTCAAGTGGAATCCGATTGTTCCAGGGCCAGTTTGTCCTGCCAGCTCTGTGGGCACAATATTCTTAGGGACCCACGAAAGTGTTTTAATTCCTTTTAAAATCAGAAGTAAAAAATGAACAAAATACTCCTGGATTATATTCATTATTTTATTTTATTTTATTTTTTAGACAGAGTCTTGCTTTGTTGCCTTGCTGGAGTGCAGTGGCATCATCATAGCTCACTGCAACCTCAAACTCCTGGGCTCAAGCCATCCTCCTGCTTCAGCCTGCCGAGTAGCTGGGACCACAGGCATGTGCCATGACACCCAAATAATTTTTTTTTTTTTTTAGAGATGGGGTCTTGCTATGTTGCACAGGCTGGTCTCGAACTCCTGGCCTCAAGTGATCCTCTTGCCTCAGCCTCCCAAAGTGCTGGGATTACAGGTGTGACCCACCATACCTGGCCTATATTCATCTTTATACCAATGCAGTTGTAAAGTATACTTTCTCATATATACATACATATTTATGTGTATATATAAACACACACATATGTATATATATGTGGAGGAAAGGATCCATGGAGGATCATGGAGGCCCATGAAAATCATAAACTCATAATGGGGCCCTGGCCTGGTTGTTTTTCTGTATCACATTTGGAATGTGGATCAAAAGTGTCAGTAAAAGTGTCCCAGAGCTCAGCTCTCCTTGTGGACATCTTTTAAGATGAATGTATTCATGTATTTATCTAACTCAATTTGTCCATTCTCAGTAACATGTGCTCTTGATTATAGCCCCTAAATCTCTCTCCAGCCTGTCACCCTTCTCTGCAAACCTACTGCTGTTGCCTTCCTCTAGACCTCCGGGACCTTTCTCTTGGACTTTTACAACAGCTTCCTGTTGGGCCTCTTATTTCCAGCCTTTTCTCCTATGTATCTCCAGAATGATCTCCCCCAAATCATGTCTGAACATGTCAGGTTTTTGCTTTAAAACCTTCTGGGACTCCCCACTGCCTACACCCATCTCTCAGGTAGGGGGACTGTCCCTGAGGAAGCTGGCAAGGTACAGAACTCTTATGTATACTTCCCTTTCATCTGATCCTTTAAACATTTCTCATTTCTATTTTCTGTATGCTTTATTTATTTATTTATACGGTACACGCACATTATTTATTCATAAATATACATGTACTAGGGGAGGTGTGGGTTTGTAATTTTTTTTTTTAACCAAAGGATACATCCTCAAGAATGTTTGGAGACCTTAAAAATGATGTCCACATTTTTTAGAATCATGCATAGGCCTTTCTGATATGAATCAACCTACCTTTAGGATCTTACTTGCTTAGTTGTAGCCACACAGAGCACCCCAGGCTCTAAGCTCTTAAACTTTCATGCATTTGTAAATGTTCCATACATGGTGGCACCTCCCCAGTCGTCACCCTCTCCTGATGACCTACAGCTCTTCCTTCACCCCCCGGCTGCCGGCTTCTCAGAGTCCTGCTCTCCCGGTGCTGTCTGAGCTGTACCATACTTATTTGTTTACATTTTCTTTTTCCTTCACCATGTTATGAGAGACACGTGTGTGTGACTGCATTATTAGTTGCAGGGCACAGTGCTAGTCATTTCAGTCTTCGAGGTGACCAACTCTAGGTGACCTGATTTGTCTAGGACTTTCTAGGTTTTAGCACTGAAAGTCCTGTGTCCCAGGAAACCTTTCAGTCCTTGGCAAACCAGGATGGTTGTCAACCTACGTGATAATCCCATTATATAAATGAGAAAAACAAAGCTCAGAGAAATTATAAAAACTTGCCTGAGCTCGCAAAGCTAATTGCCCTGCCAATGGCAGGACCCGGCTGTGTCCTTCAGAAAATCAGTGCCTATCTATGGCCATACCACCCTGAACATGCCTGATCTTGTCTGATCTCAGAAGCTAAGCAGGGTCAGGCCTGGTTAGTACTTGGACGGGAGAAAATCAGTGTTCTTTTCATCCCATCAGGCTGCCTGTTCATGGGCAGGGACTGTATCTTATTCAACTTTGTGTCTTAATGCCTGCCGTGATTCCTGGCATATATTATAATAAATATTAAATGAATGCATGAATGAAGTCACCAATAAAAAACCAAACAGGTATTACATGATGACACAGTGAACTTACCAAGCCATGTGTTTTTCCTCCGGTGATTCTGCACAGTCACAGAACATTAGAGAATTGGGCCCAGAAAGGATAGATGACTTGCCCAAGGTCACACTGCCGGGAAGACAGTAGAGTGGGAACCAGAACCCGGGTTCCCTGACGCCTACTCCAGAAACCTTTCTACTAGACCACTGATGAAATAAACCAAGGTGCAGAGGAAATGGTGAAAGAGAACTGACCGGCCTATTTTCAACATCTAGCTGCAGACACTAAACAGCTCTGAATTGCCAGAATTTGCATTGCTTAAAAATCCCTAAGATTGGAAACTTATTTTCTAAAAGGAAAGAAAAGTAACACTGTCAAAAAGGGGTGCCCTCCCCATTGGGAGGGCTTTGTACAGGATCAAGAGATGCAGGAAGTGCCACACTTGTCACCCAGAAGGGTGCCTTCTTTTTTCTGTCCATCCTCCTACCTCCACACCACTCCACCCTGCCCACCCCACAACAATAAAGCTTTGGGCCCAAGCCGATCTGGCATCTCCAAAATAGAAGTACTGTTTGGAGACAAAGTGGCCAGGCACTGCCCTGCGGAGAAGGGACAAATTGCCACACCCACTGCCTGCCCGCTGTGGCTCTGAAATGCCTGTTTATCTCCATTTCTATCAACAGCACTTGGCTTCCAGGCCTCGTTTGTGCTTTGTCCTTAGTCCTTAGTGACCTATTTGATTCTAGGGGGAAGCTCAGCCACGGGAGATGGGCATTTTAATGCACAGGGGGGAAGGTGGGCTCCTCCAGGGCATGGGCTGGTCCCAGGGTCTTGGCCCTGAACTTTCCAGCTAAGTGTGACCCCAAACTCCACCCAAGCCAAAGAACAAAAGGGGCCCAGGGACACACACTAGGGCCATACAGGGACTGAAGGGTGGAGTTCTGAGGACTTTCCCTTTTTTTCCTCTGGATCTGCCATCAGACTCTTTCATGGGACAGAAGGGAGGGAGAGAGTGGGAACAAAGCCTGTCCTACGCACTTCCCCGCTAGGGCCACACCTGGGCACGTTCCAGATGTGTCCAAAGGGCTGGAGAAGCAGGTTGCTCAGTCAGGGTGTGAGAACTGGGAGATCTGTGGCCCTGACAGGTCCTGTGAGCGGCCAGAGTGATGACCTGGCAGGACTGTCAGGGTGGGTGGGGAGGGGAAGCTGAGCAGAGGATAAGAGTTGCAGCGCCCTGCTCAGTGAGAGGGCTGCACTTGAGCATGGCTTAGCTGGTGTCCCGCCCTGTCCCCTCTCAACTGTGGATGCCGTTCCAGAGCCTCATGGAAGAACAGGCTGATGGCCGTCCTGGGTCTCCTGGACCAACTGCGGCTGTCACAGCCCCCAGGCGTGGTTTACCAGGAACCTGCTCTGGGAACGTGAACTTGGATTCACCTTAGCAATAAGTGCTCAGGAATGCGCTGGGGACAGGCTGACCCCAGAACACTGGGAGGGCCCAGCTCCCTGGGATCCCCACCCTCATGGGGACCTGAAGCCCAGCAGGCAGGGCTCCATGGTGACTGTGCTGCCAGGTCTCCTGCTCGTTCCCCGCAGCATCTCTGGGTAGTAAACTATGTCCCTTACCTGGGTCTATGACAGAAACCACAGCTATTCCAACACCCACGCAGTATTACCATGTGCCTAGTTTTGTGATGAAAACTGACAAATCAATGGTAAAAACAATAGCCTGTTGCCTGAGGGGACATCTAGACGCGTGGGGCTGGGACTCGGAAGGGGAGCCAGGCTGGAGGCAATTGGTGGGGCAGCCAGTGCAGGCCAGGGGGGCCAGCAGGAGTCCTGGGGTGCTGAGACCCGGGGCCTGCGAAGGAGGTGCTTGAGTGAGGAGGAGGGAGGGTCCTGCAGGGCAGCCACCGCACTGCACTGGGAGCTCCCTGCGGATGGAGGACGGACGCAGCCTGCTGTCCCTGGGGAAGCGGCCCCGCATGTAGTACAGCGACTCCCGGCGACCTGAGTCCCTCTCGGAGCTGGCTGCTGAGCAAGTAAGCTCACAGGCCTGGAGGTGAGTGCTGGTGTGTTAGGTGGCATCAGAGGTGCCCGGGAGGCCATGCTGGGCCATCTCCACTTTCTCCTGAGGGCGGGTGGTGGGAAGAAGGAGTGGAAGCCTTGCCGTCCAGCCTGTCCCGGCCCCTCACCTCTTCATCCCTTTAGGAGCTAGCAAAGCACAGTGCCTGACTGACCGAGGCACCCACTTTCTCTAGTTCAGCTCTTTTCACATCTCCTTGATTTCTATATTTAAAAAAACAAAAAGACTGCGTGATATCGTAACATGGACAACAGTGACCTACTGGAGTGTGTCCCAGGAAGACAGAACAGCAAAGCTATTCTCAGATGCCGACTGCCACAGGCTTCCATCAGCACCCCGTTGTGTCATTTGATTTAACCAGGCCCCTCGAGAATGATGGGAAAACTGTCAGGTGCTGGGACGTGGCCACTGGCCTCCTCCCCGCCGCTCCGCATCCCCACTGGCCGGTGCTGTGCGGAGCCGGCTGGAGGCAGTGGCGGGCAGGTGCACGCATGCGCGCTGCTGGAGCCGGGCCTTGTGTGCCGGTCTGGGCCCGTGCTCTATGCTTGGCCACCTGCTCCCGTCCTCCGGATGCGCTGCTTGCGCGATCCTGATTGGGTACTTTTTGAATCCCACTGTTCCTGATTGGATGTTATAGCTTATTCCTGATTGGATGTTATAGCTCATTGCTGATTGGATGTTAATGCTTGTTGCTGATTGGCTGTTAACGCTTGTTGCTGATTGGACGCTTTTTGAGTCCTACCAAAGGTATAAAAGCTGGAGGAGACCGGGGAAGGAGGGTCAGGAGAGCAGAAGGTGGCAGAGTGTGCAGACCAAATAAAGACTGTTTTCTGACTTTCCAACTCCACGTGCCACTCCGTTATTTCCCTGGTCAAGAGCTGTTGTGAGAGCTGTTAACACTTGCCGGAACACATTTCTCAGCCGGGCGCGGTGGCTCACGCGTGTAATCCTAGCACTTTGGGAGGCCGAGGTGGGCGGATCGTTTGAGCTCAGGAGTTCGAGACCAGCCTGAGCAAAAGTGAGACCCTGTCTCTACTAAAGATAGAAAGAAATTAATTGGCCAACTTAAAGTATATAGAAAAAATTAGCTGGGCATGGCGGCACATGCCTGTAGTCCCAGCTACCCAGGAGGATCACTTGAGCCCAGAAGTTTGAGGTTGCTGTGAGCCAGGCTGACGCCACAACACTCCAGCTCAGGCAACACAGTGAGACTCTGTCTCAAAAGAAAAAAAAAAAGAAGAGAATACACATTTCTCACTGCGACTTTCCTTCTGCTCAGCATCACCATGTGCCCACAAGATGGCGCAAGCGTATCATATTTTCGTCATGACTGGCAGCAAAAGCTCCCGTCAACAAATATTGATTAAGCAACAAACATGTATTGTGTGCCATGCTGAGTACTTGGTAGATGAAAATTCCTTGCTCCCAGGATTGTTTTGATGACAAAAGAAGGTAACACATAAAAATAATGGATTGGATTGGAGACAAGATGGTGGATGAGAAAAACCTCCAGCCAAACTCTCTCTGTAAGAGGGAAGATTTTAGATGAAAGTGAAAAAAACAGGCAGACAAACATAGATCAGATGAGGGTTGGAAGGAAGGGTGGCTGAACCTACAGGAGACTCCATGGGAAGAGGTTGTGGAGCAGAACTGGAAGGAGAAAGGCGTTGGCAGGCTCTAAACCCCAGAGGCTTGAAGACCAGGGACAAGGGTAGGTGGAGTGGTTAAATTTCCCGTCCCTTGCATCTCGGACTGTTGGTGGGCTCCTGAGCTGCTGGAGAGACCTGCTGACACCAGCCCAGAGATGGCTGTTGCCAGTGAGCAGTGAGCCTCTTGCGGACGGGGCACCAGGCTCCCAGCTCCCTCGGGGCACCTCCCGCCTGAGCCCATCGGCAGGCGCCATATTGCCTCATTCTCTCCTTCCCCTCCCCTAGCCATGGCTGCCCAGAAGGACAATTTAGTCACCACCTGGAGGCATCCACAGGGAATGGGACCATTCCTTGTGGGACTCTGCAGCAGACGGAGGGGTACTCAGACTGTGAGTTCCCTACCTGACTGCCCTCTCAGGTGCCACTTGCCTCGTGACTCCAGCAGAGTGGGGCAAACCCCGAGACAGAGAGACATTGATCCAGCTTGGGCACCATGTGGGTGACTTGAGGCCAACATTCTTCTCCCTTGCAGGGTCAAGAATTGATCTCTGGGCCCCAGGGGACAGGACTGCAGGCCAGATCCCATACTCCAATCTCAATCACATTGCCTGGGGGCACAGAAGGAACATTTGTGAACTAGTCTACTAAGGTGTGTGTGCCTTCAGGGGCAAATCAGTGTGCTTGAGGGGCAACCCTCCTCCCACGGGAGGGCTGTGTGCCCAGCCCGGGCTGCGATCCTGGGCAGGAAACCTCCCGGCTCACATCACAGTCAGGGGAGATCCGCTGGCTTGAGGTCCTGCTTGCTGGCAGAGGCCCACAGAAACTGCAGAATAGGGGAGGTGGAAAGGAGCGAGGCCTGCTCCACCCACAGACTTTTTGGCTGAGTGGGACCATTTTAGCCCCTCCCCGGCAGCTTTGCCCAGAAGCACAGAAATGACCTTTGAGCCCTGCTAACAGCATTTGTGGAGCTTGAGGGCAGGCTTACCCAACCCAGCTCCACCCAGACTCATTCCCCCACCTGCCCCTAATGAGGTGGGGAATAAGGACACACCTGGAAGTCCCAAGGCCCCACCCACCACCTGAGGCACTAGAGTGCCTCTCTAGAGAAACTGAGCAGGTTATGGAACCCAAAAACAACACTGCAGCCTGTGCCTCCCAGCAAGTGCCACCTACTGACAGGGAGGTCATTCTGCACACCCTTTAAGTGCATCTACTGACTCATCATAGAGAGTATGGTTGAATCTCACCCACAAACACCACCTACTGGATCAGAGACTAAACTAGGTGTGTCATTATCTAAATGAAAATCCAAAAGTAAGAAGCAACAGCTGCTCCAGATGGGAAGGAATCAGTGAAAGAACTCTAGAAGTATGAAGAATAAAACTGAAAGGACACCCCCAAAGGGAAATACCAGCTCTCTAGCAATGGATATAAACCAAATTCAGAACACTAAAATGACAGAAGAATTTCAAACATGGATTTTAAGAAAACTCAATGATATGCAAGAGAAAATGGATACCCAACACAAAGAAACCACACAAAAAAATCCAGGACTTGGAAGAAAAATTCACTATAAAAATTGAAATATTAAAGAAAATTCAAACAGAACTTCTAGAAATGAAGAATTTATTCAAGGAATTACAAAACACAGTGGAAAGCCTCAAGAATAGGGTAGATCAAACAGAAGAAAGAATCTCAGGGATTGAAGATAACACCTTTCAATTAAACAAGTTAGTCACAGAGATAGAGCAGAGAAATAAGAGAAAAGAGCAAATCCTACAAGAAATGTGGGGATTATGTGAAGAGGCCTAACATGAGAATTATAGACATCCCTGAGGGTGAAGAAGAAAATACACAAGAGTTGGAAAAACTATTTGAGTATATAATAGAGGAAAATTTTCCTGGCCTTGCTAGAAATCTAGATATATAAGAAGCTCAAAGGACTCCTGGGAGATTCATTGCAAACAGGAAGACACCATGACACATAGTCATCAGACTGGCCAAAATAAACACTAATGAGGCACTCCTATGAGCTGTAAGGTGAAAGAAGCAGGTAACCTACAAAGGAAAACCCATCAGACTAACTGCAGACTTCTCAACTGAGACCTTACAAGCCAGAAGAGACTGGGGCCCCATTCTCACTCTTCTCGAACAGAATAATGCCCAGCCTAGAATCTTGTACTCTGCAAAACTAAGTTTCTTATATGAGGGAGAAATAAAGATCTTCTGAGACAAGCAAAGACAAGACCTGCCCTCCAGGAAGTACTCAAAACAGCGTTACATACAGATCAGCACAGTAAACACTCATCAGTGTAAAATCATCCAAAAGCTAAAGGTCAAAGGCCAGATACCATAATGGCTCAAGAGAAAATAAAGCAACAAAGTTTAACTCAACAGGATGAACAGAAATCTGCCCCATTATCAATTCTTTCAATAAATGTGAATGACTTGAACTGACCACTAAAGAGACATAGGCTGGCCGAATGGATAAATATACACAAGCCAAGTATCTGCTTGTGGATCTGTCTTCAGGAAACACATCTAACCCACAAGGAAGCATTCAGAATTAAGGTGAAGGGACAAAAAACAATATTCCATACAAATAGAAGCCAAAAGAAAGCTGGCGTGGCAGTTCTGATTTCAGATAACTTAAGTCTTCAAATCACCAAAAGTAATGAAAGACAAAAATGGTCACTCTATAATGGTGAAGGGCTCCTGCCCCTCCTGCTTTTCGGCCTTACAAAGGGGACTTTATCTCAACTCAGGGCTCAGAGTGCAGGTTCAGCCGTGTGTGCTTGCAGACCGAGTTCTGAATGAAACTGGAGATTCCCCCAGCCACAGAAGATACCACTAGAGCACAGTGAGCAGCCTGGCCTTCTCAGGCCCTTGTCAGAAGTGGTGATGCTTCCATGTTGCTGACGGGAAGCCCGAGGCTTGTGGGGGAGCTGCTGCTCGGGGTTCCTGGGCTGAAGTCCGAGCAGAGGGGCAATAGGGAAAGGAAGGGCATGGGGCCACAGAAGAGCACTGCACTGAGAGCTCCGCTGAGTCCTCAGAGAAGTTGTGGGCCGGGGTCAGAAGATGTGAACAGGCCCAGGGTCTAATCAGACCGTTAATAATAACATCGATGCCAACATTAGTATTCCCCCAACTTGGCGGGCTACATGCAGATGTCTTTGTTCAGCTAACTCGGCCACCATCCGGGAGCCATTGCCTTATCCCGGCATTGCGCAGGCACCGGGGATTCCAAAAGGAAATCTCTCACATTTGTATCTTGCTTTAGCATGTACAAAGGACACTCACATGCATTGTCCATTTCCTTCTCACAAGTGCCCCGTGACAGAGAGGTTGCTATGATCTTGCTGGAAAAGAAGGGGACCGAGGATAAGAGAAATTAAGTAACTTGCCCACAGCTGTGTTTATGCAATGGTTGAGTAAAAATGTGGCTGTAAATTTTCTGGCATGTACCTTGTATTAATAATAATAATAACCAATTATCATTCATTGTGTAGTGGCGCCCCAGACATTGTATTAAGCACTTGACACACATTTCCTCATTTTATTTCTCACTCAAACTTGTGAGGTAGGTAGCATTTTAACCCCCATTTTATGAGATGCAGAAACAGCAGCCAAGAGCAAGGTAGGAACTTTCTCACCAGTTCTCCCAGTCTTGATAACAGAAGGTGGTTCCCCTAAAGAGTAACAGATGGGACCTGCCGTAGGAATGTAGATGAGGGGTGGGGGGCCCAGTGTCAGATGGGGTGGTCCAGGAAGGCTTTGGAATGGACTGATTCTGTTTGGTAGGCAGGGAAGCAGCCCTGGGCATGATGTGTTGAATGGGAGCAGGAGGGCCGGCTGATGGGGCAGGCTGGTGCCAGACTTTGGGGAGCCAGGAACACAGTGGGGAGCCAAGCAGACCCAGCACCTACTGTCGGGGCAGCAGTAGCCGGCTTGGCACTTGGAAGCTGGCCCTGACATGTTGATTCCAGGGGATTTTCTGGTTCTTTACTGCGGACGTTCATTCCTGGTAGGACTGTGGAGTCAGCACTGGACGCAGGACAGGGAAGGGGCGAGGTGTTCCTTTCTGGCATCTTCCCATGGCCTTTCCCCTTCCAGCTTCGGAGGCCTAGCCCAGGTCAATTGAATACAAAGGAACACGAACAGGTCTGATTTCCTACATTAGTCAAGTCTCTTAAAAAAAAAAAGCCACTAAAAAGCGATTCGGTTCTAGCAAGCACAGATGTGTACCAGCTTTCTTAACAGCCATGGGCTGGAAGGATCTTCCAGGTGTCTGAGCACAGCTCTCATCTGATCACTGGATTGCCCTCGAGACCATCCCTCCCTGCACATTGCTGATGAGGAAGAGCTCATTATCCTTAAGGCAGTTCTGGTGGCCTGGGCTCCTGCATTCAGGACCAACACACACACACACACACACACACACACAGAGTGCTATATGTTCAACCTTATCAGTCTGACTTTAAGATTTAACATCTTGAAAATAGCAAGTAAGTCTCACACTTATTTACTTAGCAAATGTTTGGTGCATATGATTTTCAACAGGCATTTCAGTTAGTAGGAATCAATATATCACCACATTTAGAATATCAGTTTCAAGGGGAGATTTCCTGGGGGCATCTGCATGACCTCTTTGGCCTTAGACAGGTAAGAAGAGACCAGAAAGTGAAGAATTTGTATGCTATTGTATGCAACCTTAGTTTAGTTCTACAGCCTTAGGAGTGCTGTTGAAGGTTGTTGAGCTGGGGAGAAACCTGACATTTGCGTTTTAGGAACAAAACATTTTTTTGATTGCAGCATGGATATTATATTGGGGAAAGATTGTGTCAAAGGTCACTGTAACGGTTGAGGTGATGGACAGGTAGGACCTGATGGCATGCAGGGGGAGTGGGACAAAGGGCAGCGGGTAGAGAACTTCATGAGCAAAGGGCTGGCAGAGGTCAGGAGTCAAGACAGTTTCCACGGGTGGGACTTGGCTGGAGGGTGGCACCACTCACCTCCTGAGGCTCTCCCTGAGGAAAGGACTACAGAGTTGAGGGACACCAGAGTCACTGTTGCTGAACTCGGGAAAGATCTTGTCACAGCCTCAAGTCTCTCAGGCGGGCTAATTGCTTTTGAGACTTCAATCTATCTGCTTCGTTATTTGTGTTTGTTTGTTTGTGGGATTTTTTTTGGTCAGGACTCCCAGAACAGGGTGACTGCAGGGATTTTCCGAGAACGTGATTATTCTCACTCAAGTTCTAACTACAAATATCAGACTCTATCCATGCATGGACAAATTGGGAACCTCCAAATGTCTCTGAGCAGGAAAGGGGTCTTCCAGAAAGCAGGGCTCACAGTCACTCCCCATGGCAGATCTCAGGAGAGCCAACCTCCAAGATCGGGACCGCTGTGCAGGGTCTTCCTGGGAGAAGAAAAGGTCAATCAGGAGTGCTTGGTGTTTGCTCCCTCCCACTTCCATGTTGATACCTGGGAGTGCTGGAAACTCTCAGAAGAATTGGGGGAATCCAAAATGGGGAACTTGTTCTCCTCCTAGGGGAAAATTTCCAGGCAGTAACAGGAATACTTTACTAAAGAACATTAACAAATCTAAAGCTTTAGGAATCTCATTTGTTTAGTAGTGAGTGAAAAGCAAATACACAAGTTGCTCTTGAGGGATCGGAAGACCTCAGACTAAGAATGGGACCCACGTGGAGCCTCATGCCCTGGAGTCAGATTCTGCAGCTAGAGCACCGGGCTAGGACCAGAAGTCTCATTTCGAGATTTGCTAATTTGAGCAAGTACAGGTTTCTGAGTTCACTTGAGCTTTATTGAACCAGCTTTCCCACTTGTAATTGAAGAAAATCCGTCATATCCTTAGCAGTAGGCACTTCCCTTTCCTCTCCCGTCCCCTCCCAAACCTGGAGCCCAGGGCTTCCCATTTCCCTTCATCTCCTGCATTGCTCCAGGTTCCAGGAGGACCCTGTGAGGTCAGCCTCCGTGATCTGGGGACCAGGACAAAAGCAGTAAAGCTCAGCAGTTCTCCTCTCTCTCTGCTCCCGGTTGCTGTCTTAGAGGCAATGTCCCTGCATTCTTTTTATCTCATTTCTCATCTCACAGAAGTGCCATGTCCTGGTGATCAAGAGCCCAAGAAAATTGTCTTTAGGTCTTCTTTACCATTCCCCACATAAAGACAAGATTTTTCCATGGATGTGTGACAACAGGTGGCTTCATCCTTACTGTACAGAGCCCATACTGCTGCCCACACATGGACGGAGGGAAAGGGCAATTTATCAAGAAAAGAGTTCCCTGGGAGACTGCATTAGTCAGCTGAGGCTAAATTCTGCTAAGTAACAAACCACTTCCACATCTCAGTAGCTTCCAGTGATAACATTTCTCATTCCAGTTACGTGTCCTTTACAAGATGGAGCTCTGCTCTGTGTTGCCCTTGTTCTAAGACCCAGGCTGACAGACGCCTTTACCTGGGGCAATGCAGGTCTCCTAGCAAAGCAGACATGGCAGGCACGGGCTACCTCATCAAGCTTCCGCATACAAGCCTCAGAGGTCACGCCTCCCCATTTTTCATCGGACAAAGCAAGGCACTTGGCTGCTCCTGAGTTCAACACGGTGGGACATATGATCCTCCTGCAAGGAGGGGATACCACATGGCAAAAACCAAGCCTCACCTTGATGGGCAGGATGCACAAATCTCCTGTTATTACAGAGACAGAGAAGATTCTGAACACGAATACAGTCTACGCTAGTGTATGGACAGCCTGTCTTCCCACTGCCCCAGAACGCCCTTACTGCCCATTTGCCCTTCCATCCACCCACGACTCTTCTGCTGTCAGGACCTCTGTTCTGGGCGCAGGGTATCACCACCAGGCTTGGAGCTCACGTCTCCCCATTTTTCATCGGACAAAGCAAGGAACTTGGCTACTCCTGGGTTCAATATGGTGGCCCTACTCAAGTGGGGTGAGGTGATGACAGTGGCTGTCAGGGTTACCCAAATCTCAGCCTATGAGAACTGATGCACTTGCCAACATACAGTATTAGGTTCTGCAAAAACTCAAATGGCAGGATAAGCGATTTCGGCTTCCAGGGGTTGCCCGAGAACCCCTTCACCTCCTTGCAGCTCCATCAGTGAACAAATGACTTCTGAGTTCCAAACACCTGGTCATCAAATGCTGCCAGTACACAGGCAATATTTAGCCCGCAAAGGTCACAGAGAAAGCAAGAAACTATGAGGCATGAGAAGTATCTTTAACATAGTTTATATTTGGAAAAGCAGTTTAAAAAAAACACTTGAAAATACAAGGTAAGGTAACGGTTACTTATATAAGTTTTAACCTTATATTGCTTGGCCATTTTTACATATAAATTATTGCTTACTAGCTTCGATAAATACACAGCACAGTCCTATATACAGAGGCAGAAAGCATGAAATATGGGAAAGGAAACACTGTTAATGGCAATTCTGGTAATTCAACAAATGTTTCATATTTACCAGCTCTTATAATGGTGGAAAACTACTAGTGTAGTCCCTGAGAAGTTAGGTAGACACCCTGATTGCGGGTTTTCTATCTTCTAATTGTTAACGCAAGCTGACAATATCACAGCAGTCCTAATTAATAATACATTGAAAGGCAAGATTCCTTGCTTCAGGTCACTGATTTCATCCCAATATTTAATAACAGTGTAATACGAATACAATAAATAGACTATGCAAATAAATATTACTCTGCTAAAAAAAGTTTAGTATATACAGCTTTGCTTTATACAGTAGTACATTTTCATCTCACTTTTTGGCAATTTTTAAAAACTTTTTTCCCCCCTACCAGTTTTAAGCAAAACTGGCCCACTCACTAAGAAGCAGGCTGAAATTTTAAGGACATGTCTATGAAACATTTAAAAGAAATCCTGTGTTGGACAACTGCAATGGACCCGATCCTCCCCATTTTAATGGTATTTTGCCCAGTTTCTGAGAAGCTTGGATTGGCTGTGCCATTCAGGAACACGCAGTCCCAGATCTGTGGTATTCGCGCGGACTAGGACAGAACTGCGATCTGGGCAGCAGGGAAAGCCTGGCTTCAGGGATCTGAAGCACCCTCTCACATTCATGCCACTGTTCCTCCACCACTCAGAGGCGAGTATGCATTCATGCAACATCCTAACTGCAGGCTGGGAGGGGTGGGCATTTACTTCATCCTCGTGCTTCTAAATTCAATGTATGCTCTGCACTACCTGCTTGTGGGTATTGGTCTAGGAAAATGAGTTTATTCTAAACATAATTAAGCTTACTGAAAAAAATGAATGTGGGTCATAATATTTATCACGACAACCATTTGGCAATTATACAGATTATGACAAAGAGTGAATTTAAAACACTGTAGTCTATAGAACATCTGCAAATGTGTATGTAAAAATTAAAAAAAAAAAAAATGGAAACGTTGTGATTTTGCCTACAGGAGCCTGCATTCTGATGTCCTGTGCTAACTCCAAAGCAGGGCTGGCTTGCTGGAATGCTCAGGCAGCCACAAGCCCGCAGGACTGACAGTTGTGCTGTGACAAAGAGGATCCACTTAGAAGTGAACACGCACCATCTGCTGTGGAAGGTGGCAGATTACGCAAGATTTTCAGAGTGAATGGAGATTTTATGCAACCATAAAAACTCAAGGAGAGCTGGAAAAGAGCTTAGACATCTTCCAGTCCACCCTTCTAGCCTGAATAAAACCTATTCTTGGTGGCCTTGGTGAATAGCCCACACAGGAAATACGGCCCATCCAGGAAACACGTGAGTCCCGCTGTGGCCCATTCACCGTTGGACAGCTCAGATTAGTTAGGAAGAATTCCTGTTGAGCAGAATCTGGTTTTCACAGTTTTGCCTTCAATTCTGTAAATCCAGATTTAAGATTCCTCAAAGCTTCTGAAATTTCTGAGAGTTGCTGCCCAGGACATCTCTGGAGATAGTTATTAAATTTCAGAAAGATTTAGAGATTTTAGACATTCAGAAGACACGGATGGAAAAGCAAATCTAAACAAAATCCTCCCTTCTGTTTGCTACCCTGAGGGCAACGTGATCATGTCGGGAGGACTTGGTGGGCAAGCACCACTCTCTCCCCAGCCTATTTCCCCCCGTGCCACGCAAGATACTCTGAATACACCACACAAAATGCGTTTAAACACAGTGTCTGTGTAGCTTCATTTGGCCAAGCACACATATCTGACTTGGGGTCTAAGCAGCATGCACTATGCTGAAATAGTTCTTTGTAAATTAGTCCCCTAAAACCAATGCTTGCCTTGGAGCAGTGCAGAGCTAATGTAAATAAAAATTTAAATTCTAAAACATAGAGACAGTGTCAAAATGGCCTTACATGAGTAGATGGTCCAAACCCTAGTTTCTAGAATAGGAAAAAGATGTGTTGTAAGCCCATGCCAGCCTCAGGGACTGCCAAGGGGAGAGCTCTGGAGTGTTTGCTCAGTCGTGAGGGATGTCTGTACCCCCGATTCTGATGGCTCTGCTCTCCCCTCCAGTGGGTCTCATTCCATTACCAGCAGCATGAAACATTTCTCTGAGAGACCAGCCCTGGATGGCGCCTTTCTATACAACCCTGTAAGTTTCCAGGAGTGAAGTTTTACATGCTGGGCAAGACTTAGTCTCCCTGGAAGTCCTTCCAAACATTTGCTCTGCATGGTTCCTTCTAGCAATATCTCAAGCTCAGCGTGACTCCCGAGCCCAGGAAACAGCACTGCCATAAAGATGTCAGAAAGCGCTGGGCACGCCTCGGTAATGAGGATGAATGAGGTGCTGATGGGACAGAAAGGACAAAAAGGAAGCAGGGCCGATGGGGCCCCTCAGAAAGGACATGCAGGGATGGCGAGAAGAACACTGAGACTCTGTGTCTGGGCAGCGGATGGGCCCCAACTGGTAAAAATGGGAATAATAAAAAAAGGATTCAGACGACTATGAGATTTTGAAATTTAACAAAAGGGCAAATTATAGAAAGGCTCCCTGCTTTGGCTGGTAGGTGGACCACAGGACTTCTAAGTCTCCAGCATAAATCAGACATTTGGGTATTCCTGGGCGCTTTGCACTTGCTGAAAGACTGGTAATCCCCACTCCCTTATTACCGAGCTTTTGTAGAGAGTGCTAAGCACGCACTTCACACGTCAAACCTCACGTCACCTCCCTGCGTGGCCGCTGTCATCCTGCACTGTGGGCAAGGAGCCTGCGTGAGGTGTCAGGCACAAGAATGCAGACCTCTGTCACTCGGTCACCTCAATCACCAGTTACTGAGCGCCAGCAATGTGTCAGGCACTGTGCTTTTTCAAAAAATCATATCATGCCCCATAAAAGATAAAAGTCTGCTTACAAATGTAAAAGAAATCCCCAGAAATGAAACATTGAGTCAATTTCTTAAACATTACTATTTTTGCTTCTCGACAAAGCAACTTAGTCTACCTTGCCTATAGCTGCAAATCAGTAGTACGGAAACTAATTTCACCTGCAAGCATGTATTGGTGAGTGACTGTGGTGCAAAGCAGCGCACGCCTCGATGTTTCTCATCTGCAAGTCGGAGCGTGGGTGCCAGCTGCGGGCCTCACTCACTCCCTAGACACAAGTGGCTTTTGGTGATGTCACAGTTTGTACTGACAGAGACCTCTCCTCCCTGGACATCTGGAGATGCTGTCGCTGTCTTTAGGTGTTCAAAAGAACTACTCCTTGATAGCCTATAAAGAGTAATCTAACACTAGGCAAAGTAAAACTCCTCCTTGTTTCATGCACACTCTTACAGAAATATTTGGTCATTATGTATGTCAAGACGTGTTTTGTTGTCTTGGTGCTGGCACATCTCCAATTGAAAACTGGACTGGATCAACAACGTGCTCATGAGAAACCAGACTTCTCCAACTCAAGAATGCGTCTGAGTCTCTTGCTGCCTTCTTGTTCTGGGAGTAGCGTGGAGAGGCCTCTTCCCCTGTTTGGTGGCTGACGTTGCTTCCTGAACACGCTTTGGCTGGCTTTCCCGGGAATGTCTTGGGGTGTACTGATAAAACTCAGCAACTTCTTTTCTCACAGGAAAGCAACGTGCTTGGCATGGACATTCCCGTAGCTCAAAGTGCTGCAGTTAGAGGGGAGGTGAGGCGGAGGGGCTCACACCCGAGGCTCGATCCGGTGTGAGAGCTCAAACAGGGCCTGCTGGCTCTCGATGACATACAGGTGATTCACGTAGGACTTCAACTCCTGATGCTCTTTTGGAGACAGGTCACCTCCTGTTTTGTAGAAAATAAAACAGACAATCTCAGGAGATCGGTAATGTTATTTCTGAATACCAGTAAAACCCACACTAAGGCTTGGAGTAAATCTACCAGGTAGGTTCTCATTAGTTGGAATCCCTTTGCCCTAACAGTGGAAACGCTGTTTCAGCTCAGACTGGATTCCTCAGGTCGGGCAATCAGACCGGCAAGATATTTATAGCATCTATTACCTAATATTATATACTATTTAGATACTATATTATCCTGTGCCACAGATGAGGAAATTGAGCATAGTCACAAGCAAGTAAGTGGCACAGCTATGACTTGGACCCAGGCTACGTGGCTCCTGGGTCCATGGTCTGAGCTCCCATGCCATGCAGACTTCCGTAGCAACTGCTCGTTTAAATGGCCTGCACTGTCTCTTATATCTCAGTCTGGAATTGTCAGAAATCACTAATAATGTGTTTGGCAAAGGAGCCCAATCGCTCTTATTTATTTGTTTGTACATTTCTTTGGTGTCCTCTTTTTTTGGAAACAAAAAATTTAATGGAGTAATCGAATGAACAAGTACCAAAGAACAGACCCTAAGGTTGTTTGTTAACAGGCAAAGTAGGTTCAGAAAGTATGTGCATGAACTAAAGTCTACCCAGAGAAGAACAAGGCAAGAGGGTTCTCCACTCACATATCCAAGGCAGTCAAAGAATTGAGGGAACACAAGAAGCTTTAGGGCACTGTGAACACATGTGTGCCATGTACTGGCAGCTCTGATAAGGGACCAGAGATAAAGTAACATGGACAATGGGGCAAGCCCATGGTCCGCAGTTAAAACAAACAAAAGATAAAACCATCCAGGCATGGGGATGTTGGCTGACCACCGAGCTACAGTTAGACAATGTAAATGTGAGTGGTGATGATGTCACATCCTCTTGCTTCAGGGATCACAGATGGGCCAGGCAGGGTGGGCCACCAGAGCTCAGCCTGAGCGGAGGGAAGGGGCCCGCAGGAGGGTGGGCATTTTACTGCAGCATTTTTTTCTCTGGGTAAAAACACCTTTTTTCCTCCTCTTTACGAATGCATTTTATGAAGGAATGATTTAAGACTTGTAAGTCATGGGTGGTTTGTAACTCTTAGGTTTAATAGAAACAAGTCTTCCTGGTTTCAGCAAGTAAAAGCACCAGGAATTAAAATTTTTTACCATCCCACCTGTTTGGATGTGACCAAAAAGCTGTACTATTCTAGGTGCCTTCTCTAGAAGACACTGAGAAACTGCTTTTGGTTTAGTAAACACAGGTTTGGAAAAGATGATGCTACAAAGAATAACTTTTGTTGTTAATTTACAAGCCTTAAAAAGATCACAGAATGAATGATCCCAAACATGACAGCTGACACTTGCATAGCACTTTATAAGTGACTCAATTAACTTTATTTTATTTTATCCCAAATGCTGACACTGGTTTACTATGTCCATATAAACTGTTAAAATGAATTCAGATAATTCAGTCCTAAACCCAAATTTTAAACATACATTATGTAAATATTAGAACACAAACTGGCTTGACAGTTATTTAAATTTCTCCTTTGCTTAGTGCTATGCGGAGAGTTACTGTCTGGTGACTGGGAGGTTGCAGACAGGTGCAAGACCAGCCAAGCCAGTATAAGCTTCCTGTCTATACTTGGAGCATATATAAATAGAGTCCCTTGGTAAGTGAGATTGATGTCTTAGAATTAGCTGAATACCCATAAATACTTGGGAAGCAGAGGAGGATGAAGCTATACTTATCAGCAATGTTATGCTTGTGCATTTAAATGAATCTCCATGACAATGTTGTTATTACTGTTTCTATTATAACTGCATTGTACTTGTGCACTTAATGAAGAATTATATAAGCACATATAGAATGGTATTCATTGATATGAGTATTTAAAATATTAGGTCCTATATTTATAATTCTCCTTTTCAAATAGAAAAATCGTAATCCATATAGAAGTTCAATTCCAAATTTGCTTTGTTGGGGGCCAATATTGCTAGCCAAGACCAACATTGAACAGAAAAAAAATTCTTAAGAATGTGTACCAAATTGTTAGTAGTACTTTCCCCTTGGGAGATAGGACTTGGATTTTTCTACTTTATAGATACTTCTGTATTGATGAAAATATTGTTTTATAATGGGAATGTATTACTTAACAAACTAAGTTTTACTTAGTGGCCATCTTTGATTAATTTATAATTATTGAACTTGATTATTTTTCTTATTACCCTTTATATCTATAGAATCTGCAGAGAGCAAAGGGAAGGGCCTAGGCAGGAAGTCGGCAGACTCAGTATGAACAGTGGCTGAGTAGGTGAATCTCTCTGAGCCTCAGTTTCCGCTCTGCACCTACAGGGTTAATCCTGTCTGCTCATTCGCTAGCTCTGCTGTCAGGATTCCACTGCCCATGTGAAAGTTCCTTCAACTCAATAAAATTGATTTCCTTCCTTCCTGCAATGTTCTAACACCATTTATACAGTGTAAATTATGCCTGAGATTTAAAATGGAACAAGTATTCCTACATACATTTGTCTCAGTTGGGATTCTACAAAAAGTGCTCAGAGAAACACTTTTTCAGCTGAAAGGCACCTCTAGACGGGAAGTTTTTGTTGGAGAGAAAAAGATTCTGGAAGATTCTGTAAAAGTGCTTTAGGTACTTTTACAAACTATAGTTCTATTCCAGGAAGGCTCCAGGCTAGGAGGTTAGGGACAGGGTCACCCTTGCCAAACCCACTAGCAATTCTGAGCCAATGGGGAAGCAAAGCAAGACCTTCTGGGGGCAGCAGTGGGGCTTCTGACTGTCTAAAGTCACTCTGTAAAGTGTAAACCTGCCGTCATGACAGGATAGTAATCTGCTGTATCCTGTCTTTCTCTGCATCCCAAACATGCAGTGAAGAAACAAAGACAGCACTATTACATTATATATGCATTATATTATACGCATATAATATGCATACATATACACCTATGGTACTTTCCAATCTGTTTAAGTTTGTTACCACTCAAGACTTGCGATACAACCACGGTCAGTACCAATGTATAGTCAAATCAGATTCCGTACTTGACTTCAATTACTCACCAAACTGGTTAGTCCTGCAGTGTCTCAGGGTTCGGACAGTGTCTGCAATCATGTGCTGGAAGGTAGAGCAGGAATCACATCAATGGAGGTGTCACTGAGGATGCTGCTGAAAGTAGCAGTGCCTGCTAGGACGGGCGGGGAGTCTAACACCTTCAGGTGTAAACACGAGAGCTATATTTGGAGCTGGACATAACTTTAATTGATTCTATTGAGCTTGGATGACAAAAGAATATTTAGTCCTTGTCTGCAGGAGCAGTAGCACCCAAACCGGTGGCACAGATCCCGACTGAGCCGCGAGAAGCATGATGTGAAGCGGCGCAGCCCTCCCCCACCCACACGGGCTCGTGCCTTTCACTTCAGGGTGTGTGCCGCCTTCTCACCATGAAGCCTTTCTGAGATCCCCCTTCTGGACTTGGAGGCTCCATCCTCAGCATTCCCACTGTTCTTTGTACAGTGTCTACTGGCTGTGTGTCATTGTCATTGCTGCTGAACTGTTCTCCTCCTCTAGACTGAGTACCACCTACCACCAGAGGGGTCTATGTGCCCACCACCTACCATGGCAGACACACAGAGGCTCATACGTGTGCTGAGTGGAGGGAGGAGTTTTTGTGGACTCGAAGGCTCAATATCTCACATGATGACAGGAAATGAGATATATATATATAAAAGACGGACATTTTCTAAAACATCAACATCCTTCTAGAGACCATTTTCTGTTCATAGTTTACATTCCTTTACAGTCTCTGGTATTCATTCTAATTTAATTCTTTCTTTAAAGTTCTCCACTGATCTCCAGGCAGAAGTCTCTTAAATGTACAGCTGCTTAAATGTACCTACAATATACTTCTAACCGTCTCTACCATTTTTAGTTTTCCATGATGAAGGAAACAGCATTTTGGAAGAAACCATTCTCCACTCTAGTTCCTCCTACGTAGTTGCCAGAATAGTCTCTAAATTCTGTTGTCATCATGTTCTAGCCCTCTAGAGCACCTACAGTAACACCTCACTTTGTTTCATATCAAAATCCAAACATAATCCTGTCATTCAAGCATCAATATCATTCATCGCCTGGTCCTCCAAACCTCCCCAACTGGGTCATCATTTTTCACGACACGCCTGCACACACTGAACACAGGATCACTCGTCTACAGCAAACCCTCAATGAATTATCACTTAAAGAAGAATGTTAACACTAAAAAAGTTTCTTACTTAAAATCCAAGAGAACTACAGAAACATTATTTGAATATGACCGACTGATTACATTGTTCTCCCAACTGTATTTCTAATGCACTTCTATTCAATAGTGGAAAATGAAATAGGACAGTGATTACAGCAGTCGCTCCAGCTGCATTTGTAAAGGAAATGAGACCTGACTCATGTCTGTGAAGGCATTGTTAAACTTCCTTCCCCAAATGTGACCACTATTCCCAGGACAGTCTTCTTGTTGTTTTAAGCTGTGGCGTCACATCGATTTCTATCGTGTGCCATTTGCGTAGCTCGGGCCAAGCTCAAACTGACGTAAGGCTCAGTACTGACAGCGGCCCTGAAACCTGAGTCTAGATCCTCATCTTTACGCTCTCTGAAGGGGGAGGGAGGAAGATATAGTAAGAAGTGATGCTCCTAACACAGAGGGATGTTTCTTCATTATTCAACAGTTTGAGATGCAAATGTTTCGAGTTGCTGAGGCAGCAAGGAACTTAGCATAGGGAACAACAGAACTGCTATTTAAGCCCAATGAGCACTTCTGGAACTTTACGTGGTCTGACTTAATGCATTGGCCTGTGTCAGCCAGATAAAGATAACACCCTGAATTATCTGCTAGCTGGCTTAAGTTAATCTCCATCGTGAGGAATTAGCTCCTCACAAGTTAATTCACTTAGGTTCTATTGGTTCATTATAGTGAAAGATGATCCTGCTTTAACTTAAGTGAAACCCTGTCCTTTGCTAAAGAACATTCCTAGATAATAGTGTCTCTCCGAGTAAAGGTCAGTCTCATTCTCCAGCATCAAAGTAGAATATAGGGCTCCGTGTGATGTAAAACTGATTTTTGTCCTTCTGAAAAAAATTCTAACTTCACCCTGTCTTCTCCATGTAAGGAGTCGTCAGCAGGAGGCACTGAGGGCCAGGAACTCGCCGAGCCCGCGAAGCCTATGCTCTCAGAAACCAGGTGCCAGCTCTGCGCGATGGTTGCGCGTGCACTCTGGGTCTGGCGCGTGCATGCGCAACTGCACCCATTTTCTCACGTTTCCATAAAAATTCTCTTGAGGAATTTCAAACAGAATATTATTTATGCCATGCTATTTCCTTAAGTTTTCTTAAAGAATTAAGGGCACAATTACTGACCCTAATAGAAGCAATGTTGTTTAGACTTCCTTTCAGTCCCTACGGCTAGTTGGAAGTTACAGCATGTTTCAAAGCTGGCATTCAAAGGCTTCCATTGGATTGTTGGAGAAGCAGGGGAGGACCACGGATGCTGGTCAGAAGGAAAGAGTGACGGTTTTCTCCACTGCTCTCGCCCATCTGTGCCTTTAAGGAATTGTTCTCTCGCTTTGGTGGCACTAACTGAGGGAAAATGACACAATGAAGGAAACCAATGCACTGGTTCGCTGTAGGGAGAAGGCAAGCCACCAGTCTGCCCTCAACAGCAGGCCACAGTCAGCTCATAGAGAGCACAACCGTTTTCCCATGTCCCCTCTGGATTAGTCAGAGGGAAAAAAATTGCTAGACCTGTACAGGGAATTCCACTTGGTGTGACACACCTCCTCCTGCATCTTCATGGATGCTCTACAAAGCCCACGTGGTGTTCTTAGCCAGGTGTGTTGGCCAGGACGCAAAGTAAATACTGAGCAAAGGCTTCGTGTTCTCACAATCATTTCACTAATACCAAACCTTGGAGATGAACCTGCTTAGAGACAAGAATTCTAGTGCTAACAGTCGCCCTGTGATCTTCAGAACATCACACACAAAACCAGTACAAAAACATATACACCTTATCCACTTCCAGCTCTGATGGTTTGCCTGCAGCATCTAAAATAAATGAACTCTGATTCCAAAACACTTAGTGCAGAGATAGATTTGAAACTTTACAGCCATATCCACTTCCAAAATAGCCACAAAGCCATCGTCTTCCGAGTGCTTAAAACAGAGCTAGAGCAAGATATTACGAGATGTCTGTTCTCCAGACTCCAGATGCTCGGGGTGTGCGGCTGTGCAAAAGCCGATGACACTGTTCCCGTGACCTGTGGGGACTCAGCCTGATGGTGAGGTGCCAAAGCTCAGCTGCAGTCATCGGCTTGTACTGTTCTTTGGTCATGGTCTGTGGTCCCTGCCTCCCTCAACCCTCTCTCAAGGGCCTGACCCAGTCTCACAGGGAACCAGGGTCAGTTCCTGAAAGAGTTCACACAAATCCATTACCATCACTGAAAAGGTCACTCAAAGGTCAGGATCTGCGGAGCAGGGTTATTGCTATCATCTCTAACTGTGAAGGACAGTTTAATCTATGACACTAAAGTTCATCTGTCAGACAGACCCGTTCCTCTCGCAGACAAGCGCGTCCCTTCGGAGCACTTCTGTTTTACAGTTGCTCCGTTCTTATAGGTAACTCTTCCTTTGCCTAAGGGCAAGTCACTTGGGACAAAGCACTTGGGAATGTTCCTGGAGATAATTCCGGAAGAGGGATGACGTGGGGACCTCTAACTCGTGAGCAGGGAGGGCACTTTCCCCGAGCTGCTCTGTCCCCGGTGTTCAGAGGTGGCACCGTTTGTCCACGGGCTGATAAGGGGGCGGCCCTTCCCTGCACACACAGACCCTGCAAATTCCAGCCTCACATCCAAGTGTGGCGTCCTGAGAGACAGACAGACGCACCTACCCAGGAGGAGGACTTTCTCCCTCCCTGCCTTGAAAGCAATGCAGGAGTAAAACTTAATCTCATGAGTGTGAATTCCTCCTGACAGGAACTTCACAGTTTTATTTCTGGTTCAATAATATACACTCAACCCCTGATGTTAATCTAATGAAGCTCCCTTTTTATAAATAAAAAGCAGATTTTCATATTTGGTTCTCAAAAACCTTGCTAGCATATTTACTGTTAATTGGAATACATTTTATTGATAATGTACAACATGCAACAAATAAACTCCCGGAAATCATCCTGCATTCAATGGAGAAAAGTACTGAAACCATTTGTCTCCTGGAGCAGGAAAGACAAGCACACATTTCCTTTATAGTGGAAAAAGGAGAAACAGTGAAATTTACGTACCAGCTTTTCAAAATTGACGAGATTATCCAAAAAAGTTTTATTTCCTTCGTGAATAAATGTCACATCTGAAAATTAGAAAAAAAAAGATATATGTACTATTAGGAATGGATCATGACTGGCTGCCAGGGCTGAGAAGGTCAACACACAATGCAACTTATACAATTTTCTTAAATGTTATGGATCATTCCACACACTTGGCAAGCAACTTGAAATTGAATTTGTATAGTCTGTAATGTGAATGTGCATAATTTTCGTGCGTGTGTGGAAAAACAGTGTAATGCTACTGAAAGTATATATTTTATACTCACAGTGAAGTGTTTGACATCAACCTACTTAATACAAGCTAACATTATCCTATAACTTAATTGTTCCATTATGTTTTTAGGCCAGAACACTGAGCAGAAAGGACCAAATACCCAGAAACAACAGGATTTTAGTAATTACGTGTTTGCTTTTTAAAAAATGCCTAGCATTTTTTTATATGTTTGCTTGCTGTTATTCTGTCTTCTTTGGAGAAGTTTCTGTTTCCGTTGCCCATTTCTTGATGGGATTGTTGATTTTTTCTTGTTAATTCTTTTAAGTTCTAGATAGATTCTTGTTATTAGGCCTTTATCAGTGGTGAAGAGCGCAAATATTTTCTCCCACTCTTTGGGATGTCTATTTGCTCTACTGATAGTTTCCTTGGCTGTGCAGAAACTTTTTAATTTGATCAGATCCCATTTGTTTATTTTTGATGCTGCAGTGATTGCCTTGGGGGTCTTCCTCAAAAATTCTTTGCCTAGACCAATGT
>CAUYPO010016619.1:0-47563 GCA_963574435.1 Cheirogaleus major | reverse complement strand
GGGCAACAGAGTGAGACTCTGTCTCAACAAAAAGAGTAACACTAAGTTCACCTGCCAGGTACAATGCACACTGTTCTGGAGACGGGCACACTGACAGCCCTGACTTCAGCATTGCACGATTCATCCATGTAATAAAAACACTTGTACCTCCTAAACCTATTGAAATAAAAAATGAACTTAAAAAAAGAGTAATACCGAGTTCAAAATGGAAGTCAGCACAAAAGCTTTCCTGCCACTTTACTCGTATGTTCCAGTAAAATGAAAGTGATAGGATTAAAGCCAAACACCAAAAGAAGAAAGGACCACCTGCAAGCAAGAGATGGCAACAAATTTCTAAAAGGCAGAAAAAGGATGGAAGTCTTTAGATGGGCAAAATGTAGCTAGGAAGCCCAGAGTAAGCAGAAGATTATAACCAAGAGAAAGAGTCCATATGCCCCATAAATGTCCCCAGAAATTCCAGACTCTGAGTCAGCAAGGAAAATGGCTAGCGAAGGAGTGCCCCAAAGAGGGGACACACACTGAAACTCTGTCTACTGGCCATGGTGTTTGTCAGTGATCCAGCCAGTGTCACCCAGCCCCTTGCATACGCACACAGACACACATGCACACTCACACACACATGCATGCACACATGCACATGACATACACACACAGTACCATGTCCTTATGAGTACATGCTCACTGCCTGACATGATATCCCCAGGAGAAACACCCACCACCATGACAAGAACAGTACAAGAGACTTTCTCTCTAAAGAAAATGAACTGGCCAGTGGAAAACTAGGCTGTTAGTGTAGATTCACCACTCTGAGTGAAACCCTCTTTCTGCACTTAAGGCCTAGTACAAAGCCAGTTTTTAATAATCTCCCTTTGAAGCAAGCTTCCCTTTTAATAAGCTCCCCTTGAATATTGCCCCAGTAAGTGGTGGCCATTTGGCTCAGTTCTAGACAACAATGTATAAAAGGAAGGCTAATGGGATCCTCCAGGAAAAGTAGTTGGTTTGCCAATAATAGTCTCAAAGTGCAAAACAAGACCTCTTTGTTCTTCTTCCTGCCTGGAGCATATACAAGGCAATGGAGTAGCAGGGACCATCTTGTGACCATGAGGTAAAAAGTAAAATAATGAGAAGAATGAATGAAGCATAGTAACACTAGACACCAGAAAGAGACTGGATCATCTGTTAAATTGTTTAGGAGCTGAGCAAGAGCTAGAATAGCCTATGTTCAGTCTTTTTTATTGAAGTGAGAAAATAAGTATCTAGATTGTCAAAGCCATTTTTGTTGGGTATCCTGGTGCTTGTAGACAAACACATCCTAGCTGAAAGAGGTAAATATTAGACATAAAAAATGACTAAAAGGGATGTTGTCTGAGAAGTAACACTGTGTAGAAATAGAAGCACATCTTCACTATTTTAATTATATACTTGTATTACTTTGTAAAAAGAAGCAGACTAATTTGAGAAAAAATGCTTATGTGTATCAGAAACTTTCTATTTGTTATGTTAAAGATTCAAATTTTTTAAGATATTGCATCTTTTTTTAAAATTCAAACTATTAAGGTGGTACAGATGTTTTAGGTTACATGGATCATTTTTCTAATGCTTGAGTCCTGGCTATAGGTGTGCCTATCACACAAATATTGTTCATAGTACCCATTAGTTTATTTTATTCCTCTTCCTGAATCCTCACTCCCCTATGGTTGCTCTCCACTGAGTTTTGCTTCCCTCTATACACTTGGGGGCTCATCAGTTAGTTCCAGTTTAATAGAGAGTACATATGATGTTTGTTTTTCCATTCCTGTGATACTTCACTTAGGTGAATTTACACTGGTGGGTATCTGTTGTGCTGATTTGTCTATAATACAATTGTGAGTATTCCGTGAAGAGCAGGTCTGATCGTGAAAAATTCCCTCAGTGTTTGCTTGTCTGGAAAGGACTTAATCCCTCTGTTTGTTGTGAAACTTCGTTTTGCAGGATACAAAATCCTAGGCTGGCAATTCAGTTTAAGTTGATTGAAGATAGGGCTCCAATCCCTTCTCACTTGTAAATTTTACACTGAGAAGTCTGCAGTTAGCCTGATGGCTTTTCCTTTATAGGTTATATGATCCTTTTGTCTTGCTGAAGGAGAATTTTCTCCTTCATTTTGACTTAGGCCAGGTTGATTACTATGCATCTTGGAGATGACCTATTTGTTATAAATCTTCCTGGTGTTAGATGTCCATCTTGTATCTCTATGTTTGAATTTCTGGCAATGTCTGGGGCATTTTTCTCAATAATTTCCTCAAATAGGTTTTACATGCTTTTAGCTCTTTCTTCTTCACCCTCAGGGATACCTATAATTCAAATGTTAGTATGCTTCACATAGTCCCATATCTCTATCATTGATTGCTCAGACTTTTTTATGCTCTTCTCTGCCTCTTTGAGTGACTGGGTTATTTTTAGAGCCTTGTATTCAAGCTCTGAGATTCTTTTTTCTCCTTGGTGTAGCCTCTTTTTAAAGCTTTCAACTGCATTTTGAAATTTCCTTAATGACTCATTCATTTCTTTAAATTTTATTTTATGCTTTCTTATGTTATCTAGCTCTCTGGTGACTTTTTTATTTTTTCATTGATTTCCTGAAATTTTTCTGGCTTCTTTTTGTTGGTTTACAAGTTTCTTTTCAATTCAAATCATCTTATTTGCCATCCATATTCCGAATTCCACTTCTGTCATTTTGGCAATTTCCTTGTGGGTGGAGTCCACTGTTTTGTTTTTTCACGTTGCCAGGGTTCTTTTGCTGGTTTCTTCCCATGTGGCTTCTTTTCTCTCAGCTCCAGGTTAGCAGGTATACAGGGCTCCTGTTCACCTTTGCTGGGTACTCTCTTGAACCAACTCCAAGAGTGACAGCTGCTCAGGGTTGGGGGGTCCTGATGAAATGTTGCATCTCAGGGATGTTCTGCTGGCTCAGTGGTATTGGTGGAGACTCAATTTTGGGGTCCTGGGGTTCAGATACAACTCTGGAGTCTAAGGGGTAGAGTCATGAGCCTGGCAAAACCCTTTAGCTACAGGGGCAAAGGCTTGGACTCAGGCGCAGTGAGAGCTTCAAAGCTGCTGAGAGGGTTTCTGGGCAGAGCTGCCCATATGTGGGGGCTGCTCCATCATCATGGGGACTGATGATGCCCAGTCACACAGACAGGGGTTTCTCTCTGTGGCCCAGGATCCATGTAGTGGACCAGAGCTACTGGTTGACCAAGGTTCTTCTGAAACACCTAGCACCCACTGAGGCAGTGGCCCAAGGCTTCCAAAGAGGTGCCTGTGCCATCTGAGGTACCCCCTGTGTTCAGCTTCCATGCCAGGGAGGAGGCATGGTCAACAGCCAGTTACAGAGCTCAACACAGGGGAGTATCTGTTCCCTCCCTGGCCCAGTGGGGGTGATGCTAAGGTAACTGCTGGATGGCTGGGTACTGAGAAGACTTGACTCTGTACACCAGAGATCAGGATGTCATCAGTTGCAGAAGCCTGGTATTCGCAGGCACCAGATCTTTATGGCACCTGCTTTCTGGTGGAATGTCTTTGCACAGACTCTGAGCAACTCCACAATCAGCTCAGAGGTCTGCAATGGAAGAGGGAGACCCCTCACAGATTGAGCTCCCTGTCTCTTTTATTTCTCTCCTAATAAACAATGTTCCCTCAGGTTGCCTCTATCCTGCTGTTGTCACCTCTTCCCAGCAGTATGAATTGTAATGGGTCCCCCAGCTTAATCTCCTAGGTGGTGGGTGGTACTTGTGAGTAAGAATCAGCCACACTCTGTTTAATTGAGTTGGTAGATGCTTTGATGAGCTACAGAGTTGTTTTCCTTCTCAGTGGTTGATGCTTGCATGAAAGAGCCAACTGCTGCGATGTTCTTTATTTGCCCGTGGTAACTCTAGTCCCTCAGGTGGAGTACTTGAGTGCCCCACCTTTGGGAGGGTCCCTGGGGCTCACAAGGGGTTGCTTGATCTCCACCACAGGAGAGGTGTGTGGAGGAGTGAAGCAGAATGTGGTTAAGGTTGCATGAGCCTGGAAGGCTTTGTGAGGCCCCAGCAGGGCTCAGAGGTTGCTTTCCTGGCCATTGGGGGAAGCTGCTTATAAGAAAGTCAGGGCAGGCTCTTTAAACCCAGAGTGCTGTTCATGGGGGAGGGGCCTAAACTTTTGGTTGCTATGGTGCTGGGCTGGGGTCTTCCCTGATGGAGGACCTGCCCTAGCCAATAGCACAGCTTTCCTGTGGGGAAGGGTGGGCGCTCTCCCAGATCACCACATCACAGAACCCCACAGTATTCTCCTGTCAGTTCTGTCCATGTGGGCTTCCTCACCACTTGAGTCCAGCTCTCAAACCTCCCCCAGGCCTGCATATCTGACCCACTGGCATGTGTCTCTGTGAAACGCCTGCAGGCAGAGACCTCCCAGATTCAGCCCCCCAGGTCCACTGCAGGTCCCCAAGGGGAAAGACATGGGCCCCACTCTCCCTGGAAATCTCAGCCTATAGCACATACCTGCTGGAGACAGGCACCAAATTCTTGGCTCAAACATCTTTCCCAGTTGCATTTGATAGGGGTGGAGAGAAAGGAAAAGCATCTGAATGGAAGAAAGCCAACTTTCTGGCCTCTCGGGTCACTATCCTTGGAGGGGAACCTCACGTGGAATGTCCAAGCCCTGGAATCATGCAAGTTCTCTCCACCATTCCGTGTTTGCCACATGCCCGGGCTTCTGGGGATAAAAAAGCCTCCAAGAAATTTGGTAGCCCACTAGTCACTGAAGGCATGTGGGAGGAAGGGAGAGATGGATCCCCCTTACTCCTTCACTGGGCTCTAAACCTCTGTGGCTTTGATCCTCACCAATATCTTTTTTCCTTTATTTTCTTCCTTCTTTGCTTCACAGTCTTCCTCCATGAGGTCCCTGGTAGTCTCTGGCAACTCTCTCTATGATCTACACCTGAGCTGTGTCTCCTCTTCCTTCTACTTTATCTGAAATCCTACCTTCCCTTCTGGAGGGTCTGTTGAGCGACGTCTGTAGTCAACCATCTTGCCTCCCACCTCTGAGATTGCACTTTTAAAATGTTTCATTTTTAACTATTTGATAATATTTTGAATTACAACAGAAGTCAGAAATTTGTTTGTAAGATTTGATCACAAATCTCATGTGCTAGTAACTCCTAGCTCAAGGATATTACAATCATATGGTCACTATCACTCTTCTTATCTGGTTGCAGTGAATATAGAAAATTTAACACTCAAAAAGCTAACTCCACAGGTTATCTCATTGATGACTATTTTCGCATGGAGATGGGAAATAGAGGTGTATAATCACTAAGATAGTGGTTGGCAACCCCAGTCTGTACAGGAATCGCCTGTGTGAGAAAGCTTGCTAAAAACACAGGGTTCTGAGGCTCAATTTCAGAGAGTCTGTTTCAATAGGAACCACACTGACTACAATGTGATTTCAGAAGCACCTTGTTCTAGGATCAGTGGGAGAAGCAGTTGCCATCACATAGGTTGGATCAACTGTTTTCTCTTTTTTTTTTTTTTTTTTTTTTTTTTGAGACAGAGTCTCACTCTGTTCCCTGGGCTAGAGTGCCCTGGCATCAGCCTATCTCACAGCAACCTCAAACTCCTGGGCTCAAGCAATCCTTCTGCCTCAGCCTCCCGAGTAGCTGGGACTACAGGCATGCACCACCATGCCCAGCTAAATTTTTTTTCTATATATTTTTTTAGTTGGCCAATGAATTTCTTTTTATTTTTAGTAGAGACAGGGTGTCACTCTTGCTCAGGCTGGTTTCAAACTCCTGATCTTGAGCTATCCTCCTGCCTTGGCCTCCCAGAGTGCTAGGATTACAGGCATGAGCCACCGTGCCCGGCCAGATCAACTGTTTTCTTATTGACCAGCAGTCCATTCATTCCTGCAACAAATATTTGTTGGGCATGCACAGCATACTGAACACACAAGCTGATTAAGACAGAGGTCTTGCCTCTAAAGACTTAACAGTACAGTTGGAGAGAAAGACACACTAACATAATTTCCCTTAGGATTCTTGAGAATTAATTTTTAAGCACTTTGAAGACCCAGGGGAAATTCTGCTGCTCAGAACAGAGCACCTCAGTCATGACACTTTGGAAATATTTCTTCTAACACCAGAGAGAATGAAATCAATCCAAAAGCCCTGGACCCAGTCTCTGCTGGTAAAAATGACCCTGCATCTTGGGCTTTAGCCTTCCTTTATCTTACACAGATACATACAAACACACACAGAGACATTTTTCTAGGGTTGGCTTTCTTTATATAATTTATATGTATAGTCAGTAAATTAAATTCTGTCATTAAATTTTAAGCTGGAAATGCTTAAAACTTCCCGTGTCATTCAGATGTTCTAGCATCATGCTGTCAGCCAACCTACAGGATTGGCTTTCTTTAAATAATTTATATGTACAATCATTTTGCTTGGAACTCAGATAGTGTCAACCCATAGGCAATATGCAAATGGTCAACTTTTAATAAATCCCAGTGGGTTTTGACATTTTAAACATCACAGGGAACCAGATTGGCCAAGCTTTGCTAAGAGCTGCAGAGATAACTTGTGACGTTGAATGAGCACAGTTTTTAGTTCTAGTGGGTTTTGTAGCATATATATGAACTAACTCAGCTGGAAATGCTTAAAACTTACTATGCTATCCAGATGTTATGATTTTATGCTTTTAGACAAGCAGATCTGCTGGCATTGTGGAGCAACAGCCTTGGTTTTCTCACTAGCAGAAACCAAGTTTATATCTGGTTCCAGACAGAAGCAAATATGCTTATGCTCCTGATTACAGTGTAAAATTAATTTTTCCTCTAATTCTTCCAACCCAAGTTTCACATTTAAGAATTTACGCATCCCCTGCTATTCATAAATCAGATCCATGAAGCAATAAACAAAGTTCAGTTGATGAAACATTATAGCTTTAATTAAAACCACCTTTCTCAGCACATGTGAAGGCTATCCTAGTGGAACCAGCAGTTTTTAAAATGAACTTCCCCAGTTGAGGAAAAGGCCTTGCTGGAATACAGGAGGACCACTGGTTCTTTATAATGTATTAATTTTTTTCAGATAATAAACATTTTTTGAGCTTATGCCAAACTCAACTATATTCCAAACACTTCATTCATTTTGCTATTCCTATTATTTCACCTGCACTGTAAGAGATTTAAAATGTCAATGACTATACATTATTATAGTTAACTCTTGAAAATTATGAGAACTAAAAAATGCAAATTAAATATAAAATAAAATTTTTATATTATATTCTGTTATAGTAGAGCCTGCCAAACCATAACCTTCCATCCACCTGCCATTCTGCCAAACATAACCCTATGAAATAACATCAAATATACAACATCCAACTCATTATTATCCCCCAACAGTAGTATTATAAAAAAAATTTTTTTTTCGGATTCCAACTCGATTCTACTAGGGCACACTTTTATTATTTTTCATAAAAGGTTCTGGCAAATATATCCACAATAGCATCTTTAAAATAAGTTACAAGGTGGGAGTGAGCCTTTAACTATGAAAATAATACCATTCGAGAGGCAATTTTTAGAAAAGGAAATATTAGAATGATGAATCACCACATCCAATTAGCTGTAGCATCTAGTTAACAAGAAGTCATGCAGAAAGCAGATCCTAAGAGTAGCGGTTGCCTTAGGGATAGTGATAAATAATGACCTACTTTTCCTGGAAATGAGAAAGAGTAATAGTAAAAATAATTTCCAAAGTATTTGCTCCTCTTTCTCTAAGGTATTGCTTAAGAATCAGAGGGGGGAAAATCATGTCCCTTGAAGTTGTTTGAAAATCAGCATTTCCCAACTAATCTCTTTGCAATATTAATCTTGAGAGATATTGAGCGACTTCTAAAATTTCTCAGACCAAATGCAATTGAGAAGTGCTTCAGACTGTCATCTCTTCTTAGAGATTCTCAATGAACTCAGCATCAGCTAGGTTTATGAGAAATCCTACAGTAGAGAGCTTTTGGATTTTTGTTTAAACTACAATTCCCCAGACTTATTTTACAATGCAGCATGTTTGTTTACTTCGGGAGAACGGTTACAACCTTGGAAAAACACTCTGTTCCCAATCCAGATGCTCTAAACATCTAGATAATGGTCTGAGTCAATCTTACACTTTTAGTGATGTTTAGATATCTTTGTGAAAACAGATCAGGGCAATGCTAAAAATAAACAGGAAGACGTACATATGCTATTGTTGGTAAAATGTCCTGTATATTGTTCTTTGATAAGACATTGGTTTTTACAAAATTTTTTTGAGAGAGGGCAAAAAACTGTGCTTCCCACACAGTATTCCCTATTACTTTTTCACACACATCCCCAAGATTTTTCCTATTTCCTGTCCCATCGCTCTTCTTCCTGGGAATTCTCAGAAAAGAGAATTCGACAGCCTGGAAAAGGCAGCAGTATAAATCCTACTAAAACAAAATGGGAGTGAAACCTCACAAGAAGCAATTTATCTCTGCTAGAGACGTTTAATGTTCAGTGGAAGGAGACCAGAATAATTGATGTGGAAGCCCAATGGACTTCAAAACTGCTTAAAATTCTTTTTCAGTGTAATGAGAAGAGTTTTCTATAATGTCTAGCTTTCAAACCTAAATATAGTTTTAAGATCAAGCAAAAAATCATACCTTTAGGCAAAAAACAAACAAACAAACAAATTTCCTCAAGCTAAAGTGTTGTCACCCAGCCTACAAATTTAATTTGGTGAAAAAGAGTCCCACACTTCCTGTAGAACTGTTAATGCAGGATCTTAACAAAAAATACCAGTATAGGAGTATTCATGAATTCAGAGAGTGGAAAAAATTGTCCTAACTCCAGTGCAGCCTCTGAGTTGCCATGTCATTAGGAAGTCACTATAACTCTTGGGGCCTTAATTTCCTTCTTATCTGTGAGAACAGTAAGTCTGAGGGAATTGCCATTGAATGACTATGCACTTGTGGTACAGTAGAAGCTTTCTTAACTATCTTGCATATAGTTAGATTGCTGGATAAATTTATACTCTCTATTTGCTCTGGAAAACATGAATAAATTCCTATAGCAAGTCATAGCATGTCAAGAACATGCAAGCACTCCAGCACCTGCTTGGCTGCATGCTGAATTCTGCTTCCATATAAACCTATTTGTACCAATCGTACTTCTGACTATAATTACAGCCTTATTTATTATTACTTATACTTTTATTATTATGTAATTATTATTTGCACTAGTGAGTGGAAAATGTTTCTCAGAAATTAACTTAAATGCTTAGCAGAGTCTCTATAATAAAATAAAAGTGAGATTCTAAAAACTGATGCTGCAATAGGTTTCAATATGGCATCTGTAAAAGTTTTGGTGTAAAATACATAAAAATTCAGAATAACAATGTATTCACATGGCTCCTCAAGTCCCAGATCCAGTTCTTAGGTTTTTCATTTGAAATAGTTTGGTTCATAAAAAATTATGGAAATAGTACAGAATATTCCATGTAGCCTTCACCCAGCCTCCCCCAATGATAATAACTTATATAGTCAAGACCAGGAAATTAATGGTGATACATTTTTAACTCTAGATCCACTCTCTAATCAAAATTGTGAATAATGAAGGATGCCTTATGGATATGGTAAATGCAATAAAGATGAAGCAGAACTCCAACCTACAAATCTATGGCCATAAAATCAAAAGATTACCATATGTCAAAAAATTATCAGAACTAAATATTTTATAGTAAGTGATGAGTAAATTTTATGTTGAAAAAAAGGACAAGATACCCATTTATTCAGAACTGGCAAGGAAAAATATGAGAGTAGTCCACCCAATATTTGACTTACTAAAGGAAGATATTAATAACAAAGAACAAATGAATTAATGAAGATTATATATCAGAAATTGAAATCATGGATGATACAGAAATTATATCATCATGACAGAAACAAAAGAACCTAAAGAAGAGGAAAAAGGAGGATGACTAGATGTATTGGAATCAAGACTGCAGCCAAAAATTATTAATAGAGTAAATAAAGATACACGAGAATTAGTTTTTGCATTGAAAAACCTAAGTTAATGTTATCATAATTATTAAAAATTACTGGGCCATCTACAAAAATTAGATTTCTTCTTCTAAGCAATGTAAAGTTCTTTATATTATTAAATTAGCATTCACTTATGTTTATCTTAAAATTATATTCATATATCATTTGTATAATCCAACTCATTTTTTTAATTACAACTACCAGTTCCAATTGCATTAGATAAGAAGGGGCCTATTATCTTCAGTATTGTAGTGTAGACTTTTCTCAGCAGGAGATGGGGGGAAAAAAGAGAAAGAACCAGATATGTTATCTCAGAACTCTCCAGAAGAAACCATGCTTATAACATGGGTAAGGAAGAAAGCAAGATCATCCACTTTAGACTTGTGTGTATCAATTAATGGTAACTGAGACAGATTCCTCCCACAGAACTCAGTGGAATGTCCTTAGTTATAAAAGACCACTGGAAAGAGAGAAAAGGATTAGTCTGGGGAAGTTGGGATTTGACTGTGAACAGGGTGATATATCGAAGAACAAGAGCTTCCAGTCTTAGAAAAACAAGATGGCTCCCACAGGCCTCATCTGTGAAACAGGCAAGGAGCCCATGCAGGGAGAGGAAGCAGCATCCCTGACATGGTCCCTCACAATCTGATTATCTTGGCACGAAGAACTCTTTGCTGCTTTTTACTAGAACTAGTTCTTGGGAAATAGTACTGCTTTTTTCCCACTTAAATTTCACTAAAGTTGAAATATTAGCCATCTAAACTGTACTAAAAAGTTATTAGCAAAAAAGAAGAAAAAAGTTTTGGTTCAAGAAGGGTGGTATTATGAGTCGAATTGTGTCCCTTAAAAAGATATGCTGAAGTCCTAACTTCTAGTACCTGGGAATGTGACCTTGTTTGAAAATAGAGTCTTGCAGATGTAATTAAATTAAGATGAGGTCATTGGGATCCTAATAATAAGAAGAAAAATTAATGTGAAGACAGAGACACACAGAAAATTATATGAAAAACAGAGACAGAGATTAGAATGATGCTGCTATAAGCCAGAGAATGTCTGGAGCTACCAGAAACTGGAAGAGGCAAATAAGGATCCTCCCTTAGAGGATTCAGAGGGAACATGGCCCTGCCAACACCTTGATATCTAACTTCCAGCCTCCAGATCTGTGAAACAATAAATTTCTGCTGTTTTAAGTCACCCAGTTTGTGGTACTGTTAGGACAGCCCCAGAAAATTTATACAGGTAGTCTAGGCACAATGGCTACATGGGCATCAAAGTTGATGATTCTTGGGGTAGCCATGGAGAAAAACAAAAAGCTTCTAGGGTCTATAATTATAATTTTATTTTTCCTTTGGTACCTAATATAACAATTGCCATTTCTCTGTCACAAAACTCTTTATGTATAGACTACAATGTCAAGAAGAAAGAAAGAAAGAAAGAAAGAAAGAAAGAAAGAAAAAACAGTAATCAGAAGGAAAGAAATACCTACAAACATGAGCATGAAATAGGCATTGTTTGGATTACAAAGCAAACAAACAAGTAAAAAGGAAATAATTTAAAAATAAATAAATAAATAAATAAACCAAAACCTAGAAGTGGGAAGTGCACTAGGTTTATGGACAAAAAACCTAGAGGTGAATCCCAGACATCAATTCACTGTATATTCTGTGCAAGTCACTTGACCTCTTTAGCTATGGTTTCCACATCCATAAATGGGATGGGCACAGGACACAGCTTGAAGCAACCCAGAAACAAAATACCAAATGGTGCATTCTCTCACTTTTCAGTGGGAGCTAAACAATGGGTATGCATGAGCATACAGAGTGACATAATGGACATTGGAAACTCAGAAGTGTGAGATTATGAGGAGGGTGTGGGATGAAAAATTACCTACTGGGTACAATGTATACTTGTCAAGAGATGGGTACACTGAAGGCCTAGAATTCTCCACTGTGCAATTCATCCATCTGACAAAAAACATTTCTATTCCCCAAAATATATATTTTTTTAAATTTAAAAAATAACAAAGTTCAGAGCAGGACTAAATAAAATTGAAACCAAAAAGAAAAAAATACAGAGGATCAATAAAATGAAAAATTAGTTAATTGTAAAGCTAAACAAAATTGACAGACCACTGGCTAGACTAACCAAGAAAATAAGAGAGAGGATTCAAATAACCTCAATCAGAAATGAAAAAGGAGATATTACAACTGATACCATGAAAATACAAAAGATCATCTGAGACTACTACCAATGTGTATACACGCAAACTAGAAAATCTACAGGAAATGGATAAATTTTTGGAAACACACAGCCTTCCAGGCTTGGATCATGCAGAAATAAAAATAGTGAACAGTAATGAGATTGAATCAGTAATAAAAAAATCTCCCACCCCCCCAAAAAAAATCCCAGGACCACACAGATTCACAGCTGAATTCTATCAGACATACAAAGAAGAACTGACATCTACCTTACTGAAACTGTTTCATAACATCAAGAAGGAGGGATCTTCCCTAATTCATTCTGTGACGCCAGTATCATCCTGATAGAAAAGCCAGGAAAAGAAATAACAAAAAAGGAAACTACAAACCAATATCCCTCATGAAAATTGATACAAAAATCCTTAACAAAATATGAGCAAACAGAATCCAACAGCATATCAAAAAGATAATATACCACAATCAAATGGGTTTCATCCCAGTGATGCAAGGATGGTTCAATATATGCAAATCAATAAATGTGATTCACCACATAAACAGAATTAAAAACAAAAACCATATGATGATTGCAATAGATTTAGAAAAAGCATTTGATAGAATCCAGCATCCATTCATGATAAAAGTCCTTAACAAACTAGGCATAAAAACAACATACCTCAAAATAATATAAGCCACATATGATTGCTGACATCATCCTAAATGGGATAAAATTGAAAGGATTCCCCCTAAGAACTGGAGCAAGCCAAGGAAACCCATTTCACCACTTCTATTCAACATAGTATTGGAAGTCCTAGCCAGAGAAATAAGTCAAGAGAAAGAAATAAAGGGCATACAAATCTGGAAGAGGAGGTCAAACTATCCTTGTTTGCCAAAGATATAATGTTATATCTGAAAAATTCTAAAGAATCATCCAAAATATTCCTAGAATTGCTAAATATATTCAATAAAGTCTCAGGTTACAAATTAATGTATACAAATCAGTAGCATTTCATTACACTAATAACAGTCAAGCCGAGAAATCAAATCAAGAACTCAATACTATTTACAATAGCTGCATAATAATAATAATAATAATAATAATAATAACTAGGAATATACTCAACCAAGTAGGTGAAAGACCTTTACAAGGAGACCTTTACGCTGATGAAAGAAATCGCTGATGACACAAACAAATGAAAAAATCCCATGCTCATGGATTAGAAGAATCGATATTGTTAAAATGTCCATATTCCCCAAAGTGATTCAGAGATTCAGTGCAATTCCCATCAAAATACCAATGTCATTTTTCACAGAATTAGAAAAACAATCCTAAATCTCATATGGAAATAAAAAAGAACAAGAAGAGCCAAAACAATCCTAATGGGAAAAAAAAAATCTAGAGGCATCACATTACCTGACTTCAAATGATACTACACATCTACATTAATCAAAATAGCATGGCAGTGGTATAAAATTAGACACACAGATCAATGAAACAGAATAGAGAACCCAGAAATAAAAGCATACGCCTACAAAAACATACAATGGGGGAGGTCTATCTATTCAGTAAATGGTGCTGGGAAATTAGAAAGCCACACATAGAAGAATGAAATGAGATCCCTATCTCTCACTATACACAAAAATTAGCTCAAGATGGACTAAAGACTTAAATGGAAGGCACAAAGCCTTAAAAATTCTAGAAGAAAACTTGGGAAAAACTCTTCTGGACATTGGCCTAAACAAGGAATTTATGACTACGACCCAAAAAATAAAAATAAAAATAACAACAAAAATAAAAATAAATAAATGGGACTTAATTAAGCTAAAAAGTTTCTGCACAGCAAAAGAAATAACCAACAGAGTAAAAAGGCAACTTATGGAATGTGAGAAAATACTTGCAAATATATATCCTACAAAGGACTAATAATCAGAATCCATAAGGATTATACATCAAATACATCAGCAAGAAAAAACAAATAACCGCATTAAAGAGTGGGCAAAGGACATGAATAGACATTTTCAAAAAAATGATATTCACTTGAAAAAATGCTTAACATCACTAAACATCAGAGAAATTCAAATTAAAACCACCATGAGATACCACCTTCCCTTGGCAGAATGGCCGTTATCAAAATTCAAAAAACAATTCATGTGGCATGGATACAGAGAGAAAGGAACACTTATACACTGCTAGTGGTACTGCACACTAGTATAACCTCCATGGAAAACATGGAGGTATGGAGATTCCTCAAAGAACTAAAAGAAGACCTACCATTTGATCCAGCAATCCCACAACTGGGTATTTACCCAAAGGAAAAGAAGTAATTATATCTAAAAAACACATGTATGAGTATGTTTATTACACCACAATTCATAATTGCAAAAATATGGAATTAACCTAAGTGCCCATCAACTAATGAGTAGATGAAGAAAATTCGTTATATATATACACCATGAAATATTACTCAGCCGTAAAAAGAATGAAATAATGTCTTTCATGGCAACTTGAATGGAACTGGAGACCATTATCCTAATTGAAATACCTCAGGAACAGAAAAACAAACATTGCATGTACTCACTTATAAGTGAGAGCTGAGCGATGGGTATACACAATCATTCAGAGTGGTATAATGGACCTGGAGACTCACAAGGGGGAAGGATGAAAGAGGGGTGTGGGATTGAAATTACCAATTGGGTACAATATCTACTATTCAGGTGATGGGTACACTAAAAGCCCTGACTTCCCTACTATGCAATTTATCAAAAAATACATCAAATGCATCATGTATCAAAAAACCACTCATACCCCCTAAATCTATTGAAATAAAAAAAAAGAAAGTTGTAAGAAATAGGAAAAAAACAACCAAAAATAGAACTGCCAGCAGTCCCATTTCTAGGTATATAACTAAAGAAACTGAAATTACTACATTAACGAGATATCTGCATTTTCATGTTCATTGCAGCATTATTCACAATAGCCAAGGTATGGAATCAACCTAAATGTCCATCCACAAGTGAATGGATAAGGAAAATGTGGTGTATATACACGAAGTTGCCTTTATTTTTATCACCTACCTAAAGAATTGTATTTGGAGCATCATGAGCAGTGTTTTAGTCTGTTTGTGTTGCTATCACAGGATACCTGAGTCTGGGTATAAAAGAGGTTTGTTTAGCTCACAGTTCTTCAGGATGGAAAGTTCAAGAAGTATGGTGCCATCGTCTGCTTGGCTGCTGGTGAAGACCTCATGCTGCTTCCACTCATGCAAAGAGCAGAAAGAAAGCAGGCTTGTGCAAAGAGCTCACATGATGAGAGAGGAAGGGAGAGAGAAACCAAGAAGTCAGACTCTTTTAAACAATCCGCTCTCATGGGGACTGATTCATACCTCTGAGAACCAGAACCCACCCACCCCTCAGGAAGGGCATTAATCTATTTATGAGGAATCTTCCCCCACAACCCAAACACCTCCCACTAGGCCCCACCTCCCAACACTGACACTTTGGGGATAAAACTTCAACATGAGTTTTGGCAGTGACAAACAACATCCAATTTATAGCATGCAGTTATTTTCCAAATTAAAAGGAAGAAAATGAAAGAAGAAAAAAAATCTGTAAGCAGTAAAAATTATGTCAGTCAGATATTAAGAACTTCATGGCAAAAGAAAAAAAGATGTAGAGAAAACTGTGATAAGAGTCACCAAAAGTGACAGAGGGTCCCGGGAACTCCTACTTATCTACAGCCAAATCGGCCATGGTCTCCTGAGCCATTTGGACAGGCATTTTCTGCTGGCAAGGTGGTTGTCACAGTAGTCTGCTGCTGGCACTTCTAGCCCAAGAATTCTGTGATCGACCATTTTAAGAAACACGACGCCACAAATATTTTTGAGTTCATCGCAAACATTTACTTCTCACTTTGTGGAGACAGTGGCTGGCTGTGTCACTCCAGACATAGCTCTGCCTGCAGTGGCATCGATACCTGGGTGAGTCCCTTAATGTCTTTGGGCTTCACCGCTCCAGCAGCCAAATGTGGATGATGCCTGCGCGGCCTAACCCACATGGTTATTAGAATCCAAAGAGATCATGTGTGTGGAAGAACTTTGTAAAAACTCAGAGCTATACACGAGTGTGATTTGGGGCACATTATTATTTTTGTGTGTTTTCAAAAGTGTCCAGTTCCTGGGACCTAGATTCCCTGAAAGATTCCATGAGAAAGGTGAAATGTCCTCCCTCTGTTCTGATGGTGAGAAAAACATCGCCTTCAATTACTGTTAGAATTTCAAGGCCTTTCTTATGATGAAAAAAAATCACTGTAGACGGCATTTGAGTAGCTTTATACTGTTGTATTTCTGCACCGACTAACTCTCGGGCTTTTATTAACTGTTCTACTGAGTCCTATTTATCAGAGAGGCAGGTGTATTACCTGATAATACAATAAGCTCTGGTGGATGTATGAGTTGTTTTATTTTTTTTATGCCCATAATCAGTTCCCAGAGCATAATAAAACAAAAGGTTTATTTCTCCCACCAACTCCTTGCAGTTTTTTTCCTCGTACCGAAGCTATAAATTATCAACCTTCAGAAATAACTGTTGCCATTTAATAAGAAATATAAAATATACTCTCATCTAACAAGGGACCTGATAGATAAAAAGCAAACAAAGTATTCTTTAAGTTTGGTGACACGATGAAAGATGAGCACAAGCAGGTGGGTGTATTAAAGTTAGCAATGGGCACGACCCTGGGAAACAACCAAAAGAGACCTCCTTCAGATGTCATAAAGTGGAGATCACACATCATTTTTCTAAAACGGAGTTGCAGGCATCTTATCTTACCTTTTCCTGAGCTCTGCAATTCCCCAAATTGTCAAAGCCAAGAAAAGAAGCACCTTATCATTTGGATATAGAGGCATAAAAGCAAAAACAAGGACAAACCTGTTTCATTTGTGGGGTTCAGAAACTTGGCATAACCTCAGAAGTCATGAAACCTTGACCACCCAACCACCTTACTATGGCTCCTCCTGTCCCTCCCCAAATACTCACGTACCTGCTCTTATCCCAGGGTTCCCATACCTGGGACAGGCTGCCCCTGATTTCTTCCCCATACAACTTATAGTCATCGCAGCCTCTGATTTTTAATATTTGATATTAAAAAATAAAAATCATTTTAGTACATGCTATTTAATAAATATAAACCATGCTTAAGTTTCTGGGATAAATGCTGTAAGTTAAATATTTCTAAATCCTTAAGTGCCTTGCTTTGGAGAATCAAATGTGATCTACAAACCTGAGATCTTATTAGAAATGCAGAATTTCTATTGAGTGAACAAGAAGCCAGACATAAAAGAATACATACTGTATGATTTCATTTATGTGAAATTTTAGAAAAGGCAAGATTAATCTATAGTGACAGAAAGTAGATAAGTGATTTTTCTGGGGCTAGGAGGTGAGAAATTGTGAACCTCATTGATTTTAAAGGGGCGTGAGGAAACTTTATAGAGTAATGAAATGTTCTATATCTTGATTATAGTGTCTTACATAGGTGTACACATTTTCCAAAACTCACTGAACTGTTCACTCAAGAATAATGCATCATGTGGCCGGGCATGGCAGCTTACACCTATAATCCTTGCACTGTGGGATGCCAAGGTGGGAGGATAGCTTGAGATCAGGAGTTTGAGACCAGCCTGAGCAAGATCAAGACCCCATCTCTACTAAAAATAGAAAAATTAGCTTGACATGGTGGTACACGCCTGTAGTCCCAGCTATTCAGGGGGCTGAGAAAGGAGGAGCCCTTAAGCCCAGAGGTTGGAGGTTGCAGTGAGCTATGATGACCCCACTATATTCTAGCCCAGGTAAAAAAGCAAGATTCTGTCTGTAAAAAACAAAAAAAAAAAAGTGCATTTTCTTATATGTAAATTATACCTCAAGGAGTAAAAAGAAAAAAAAAACCCAAACTCAGCTCCACCTCAGACATTTTGAATCAGAGTCTGCATTTTAACCAAATCCCCAGATGGACTATGTACTCATTGAAGTTTGAAAATTTAAGGATTAAAGAACTGGTCCTCAAATTGGGTGCACACTGGAATGACCCAAGTAGTTCTAAACATTACTGATGCTTGGGGTCCCACCTTCTGAGATTGTGATAGACTCAGTATAAGGTGTCCTCTCAGCATTAAGATTTTTAAAAGCTAACCAAATGATTCCAAAATGCATCAAAGGATGAGAACCATTCATTAGAGAAGTGGTTCTCAAAATGGGGTCCCCAGAGCAGCAGCAGTAGCATCTCCTGGAAACTTATGATAAATGTAAAATCTCAGGCTTTGCCTTACATCTACCAGATCAAAAACTCTGGGGGTGGAATCCAGCAATCTGCTTTCACAAATTGTCTAGATGATTCTGATGCACAATGAAGTTTAAGAATCACTGATCTAGACCTAGGAAGATGTTGTCACAAATTCCTAGATCTTAAAACTCTCTCCATGAATCTGAGTCAGCATTCCCTAGGGAGTTTATGAAAATCATCATTTGAAAATCACCGCTGTGGGTCTTACAAAAGAGACACTCAGCACATCAGCTTGATAAAAATCTTACAGTGTGGCAACTAAACCAACGCAATGTCTAGATTCCCTCCTAGTAACCAGCCCAGTGCTTGCTGGGAGACAGAGGAGACACGTGGGGCAAGATACTATTTTGATATCTTAACCACAACTTTTTTTTAAATCTGTTTCCAAGTACCCTGTCCCTCTTCTCCCAGTTGGCGTACTCTGTATTAATACCTCAGGAAGCGGACGATGCTGAGAAAGCAAGGAAAGAAAAGGGATTTGGTTCTTAAGAATTTCAAAAAGCCAAGCCCTTAAATATAAATAAGCAGAACTCAGAGCATAAAATTCTAAATTTTCAAATAAAAGACATGATGACTCAGAGAAGGGCTTATAGCCCCAAAGACTAAATCAAGGTTCTCTCAGTTACGAAAGAAAAGTCAAAAACAAAGCAATGTGTATTTACCCAAATTACAGGTCCCTGTGAGAGGGAGTTCCATGATCTGTCTTACTCACCACTCCAGGGCAAGGCTGGAGGCCCAGGCAGGTTTAGAGGGTCCACAATGCAGAGGGTCTTATGCCCCTTTGCTCCATGTAAGTTTTATGTAGGTGAACAAGACACCAGAGAATGGTGACTATCTGCTAGGTCTGAGCAGATGTAGCTTAGAGATTCACTGAGCTTCCTAGAACCCCAGCAGCTGAATTCCATGTCCTACTCAAGGACAGTTGCCAGACTTGAGAGGTCTTATAGAAGGGTGTGAGAGAAGAGGCAAGAACCCATGTGAACTGACAACTCAAGACTGCACAGACAGTGGACCTCTCAGAAGATGACAGTGTGGGAAAACGACAAGGTCTCTATGATCTTCTCTAGACCCTAGATGCAAGCGAATCCCCAAGTTGACTGAGATTAAGTCTCTGCCATCTTGTAAAACAGTGGCTTATAATAGAAACTTAAAGCATTACAGAAAAATTCAGAAAGTCCTAGAAAACTTGAGTTGGGCTCTTAGATTGGTTCCTTTTATGTAATGAATGACTGTGGCATCAGGAACGTTTGTCTAATTGTGAATAGAAGATAACATTTGAAAAGCCAATAACAATAAAATTTTGAAAAATAAAATCAAGGGAATGATGAAAAGGGTATCGGCACGTGTTGGAAAATTGTCAAATGAGGGCCAAGGTAACTAGTGAAGACTGAAAGAACTTTGCGAACTCTAAAGCAAAATAGGAATATTGGCTAACGTTTCAGGTAGGAGAAAACTATGTAGTCATCCAAAGAAGAATAGTACTGGGAACTAGCTCATGTAACAGCCCAGAAGAGGGGACTAAAACGCTGTTCCTTCGATAAAGTCTAAAATGAAATAGCTGCGATAGTGAGCAGATTTAAACCGAGATCATAAGTACTGAGCATGTTTATAGCTTTTGGTCACATGGAAGGACCTTACTCATTATATTTTGAAAGACTGATTAAAATCTACTCAAATAGAGTAGTGATCATCGATTTTGAAGCCACTTGAAAAAGGTATATCATGTTTCTCCAACTAAACTGTGCACTCTTAAGCAATAGTGACGTGTTTTGTTTTTTGTTTGTTTTATTTTTTTGAGACAGAGTTTCGCTCTGTTGCCCGGGCTAGAGTGCCATGGCGTCAGCCTAGCTCACAGCAACCTCAAACTCCTGGGCTCAAGCGATCCTCCCGCCTCAGCCTCCCGGGTAGCTGGGACTACAGGCACACGCCACCGTGCCCGGCTAATTTTTTCTATTTTGGGTTGTTTTGGCTAATTTCTTTCTATTTTTAGTAGAAATGGGGTCTCGCTCTTGCTCAGGCTGGTCTCGAACGCCTAAGCTGAAGCAATCCTCCCGCCTCGGCCTCCCAGAGTGCTAGGATTACAGGCGTGAGCCACTGCACCCGGCCTGTGACATGTTTTCAATTTCTCGTCTGGCTGCATTGTTTTCTTCTTGAATGCTGGACCATGACATGTAGGCTTTGTCCTTGACCCAGCTAGACCTGCCATACTTTAATAAGCATGGAATGACTTTATCTTGCCCTCTACTAATAGGTATTAAGCCCCCACTCTACGTCAAGTACTGCGCATGTGTTTCACCACAGCCAGCATTACTGGATCCATGCTCTACAACAAGCTCCGTGCTGGGCTTCTAGGAGCTTTATGTGTCACTGACTCCTCTTGTTTCTTCAGTATATAACCTGTCGTGCAAAAAAGAATTCCGAGAGTTATCTTTGTCTTCTCCTTCTATTTTACCATCCACTTAAAGTTAGCCATCACGTGCTGTCAATTCTGCTTCCTATAGATCTATGCTTTGCATTACCGCTGTTTAAGCGCTGGCTTCTCTTGTGTGCACATTTTCAGTGGTGTTCTAGGCAATGAGCCTCCCATTGGCTACCCCTCCAACAGGATGATCTTTCAAAATGCTTTTCCAATCATGTCATTTGTCACTTAATATACTTCCATCATTTCCCATCATCACAGAATAAAATCCCAACTGCTTAGCCTGATAGTCAAGGTCCTTCAAGTTCCATAAGCTCAGTGAAAGCAGCAGGTTGTGACCACCGTATTTACTGGTGCACATAGTAGGTGTTCAATTAATATTTGGTAAATAGTGCTGATATTCTTGAACCTTCCTTTGCCTACATTATAATTCTCTCCTGTCTCTTCTTGAATCTTTTAGTCTATGTACCAACTGCACAAAATTCCTTGTCATTCCAAAACAACCCCTATCTCAGAGCCTTTGCGCATTCGTTCCTTCTTCCTAGAATGCTCATCCTTCCAGGAGAAACATTAAACTGAGTTTACTGAGAGTTAATTTGAACACTGAATCCTCATCACCTGGTTTCCAAGGAGGGTTGGCTTTGCCCTCAGGGAAAGTTGACCATTTCCTTCACTTGTTGCCACAAGAATGGCTTCTAGATGCTTGGCCCTGCAGCCCACTCACTGGTCAGAGGCTCGGGTGTCCCACCATCAGTCACCTCGGCATTCCATGTCACATCAGGGTGACAGAGAGCATGACAATCCTTTCCATGAAGATGGGAAGACTCCCTTCCACATTTGGGGAGTGATGAATTGACAGTTTGAGAATTAAAAGCAACTTTGCAAAAGGCCGAGCTATCACTGCTGGGAAGAAGAGGGTAGAGGGTGAGGTTAGAAAAGCAACTCTTCCCTTTAAGTTGGGAAGTTTCAGTAAAATTGTAAGTATACTTTGGTAATAAGATCTTCATGTATAACCAAAATGATGGTTTAATTATAAAAGGTGTCATAAGAAGACAAATATTCCTTGTTCTCCATCTCTATGTGTGTGTATTTTAGAGCAAGGTGCTTCCTAGTTGTGCTCCAAATAAATGAATGTAATCATAAGAATATGATAATTACTTACATTGATTGAGCACTTACTATATATCAGAAACTTCCCTAAGGGCTTCCATATATTAAGCTACTTAATCCTTGGAACAATCTTAAGACGTATGAATGACTATCACGGTCATTTTACAGAAAAGTTAAGGAACTTGTCTAAGGCCACATAGCTAACAAATGGCAGAATCAGGATTTGAATCCAGTCCGTCCGGCTCCAGGGCCTCACACAGATCATGCAACCTCCCACAGGCCGGAGATGAGGGAGAAGCTACTTTAATGTGTTATCTTAACCTTAGTCACTTTATCCTAACAACTACTTATAATCTGTTTCCATTGTTCACACATCAGACATGATTTCACCACCGTGAATTTCTAATGCAGTTACCCGTAGAGCAATAGAATTTTAATGAAAATTATCCCCATTCAGTGTACTATGACATATTACTCATCACGGCATGTCGCCAACACAACATTTTTTTAATGAGTTGTTTGGGCCCAAAGTGGTACAAAGTATTTCACTTATACCTGCATTTGAGGACGATATTAAAAATATTTTATAACTGACAGGCCCAGGCACTGACTGGTCAGAAGAGCCATCCTAGAGCACGCCTGCCGGACGGCGCCCAGCTGCAGAAGGTGGTATCAGCACTCAAACTTCACACTGTTCTCCGATCAGAATGGACCCCTTCTGAAGGTAAACACATTAAAACACGTTTTTCTGTTTGGCTACAAAGGGAAACGTTTCTGGATTACTGGAAGTTTTTTCAAATAGGTGAATAAATGAATAGAATCATTTGAGTCTAAAATGTAAGCACAAGGAATGTGTATCACAGTCGTCTCACCAAGCCCTCACAACCCCTCCTCAAAGCAGTCAGTCAGTTCACCTGGGCAACAATTTCCTTAAAAAGTAAAATGGACAACAAATGCAGTCACTGCTTTTTGGTCACAGTGAAGTCATGAATGGTGACAGAAAGCTCTGAGTAGCACAAGTTCTGATCTCTGCTATCCTCTCGCACCCACATACCTTGTATTCCAGTCGTGCATTCTCAGAACAGACCTTGACTCCCACCATTCATTTGTTCCTTCACTCATCCATCCAGAATTGTCCATATGCTAGTACAGTTTTTCTAATGCCACCTATCAAAAACCCTTCCATTCTTCAAGATTGTTTTTTTTTAATTTAAACTTTTCCAAGATCTTCACGATTAGCTGTCAGAAATGCTCTTCCTATCATTGGAGCATGTTTTTTCTTAAGTCACTCATATCACATTGCCTTGTATCCTAATTGTTTGTGAACTGAATGAGAAATCTCACCAGACTACTAAGAGGTCGAAGAAAATCTCGTTTATGCCTTTTTGCCACACAGAATGGCTTTATTTATTACATTTTGAAAGACTGAATGCTACCTAAATGAATAGTGTATTAGTCAGGGTTCTCTAAAGAAACAGAATCTATAGGGGAGGAAAAAATATATATTTATAAAGAAGATTTATTATGAGAAATTGGCTCAATAGATTATAAGAGGCTGAGAAGTCTCACAATCTGCGTCTGCAGGCTGGAGAAGCAGGAAAGCTGGTGGCGTAATTCAGTGTAAGTCTGAAGGCCTAAGAATCAGGACAACTGATGGCACAAATCTCAGTCCAAGGGCAGGAGAAGATGAGATAACATGCCCCAGCTCAGGCAGTGAGGCAGAAACAAAGGGGTGAAGTCCTCCTTCCTCAGCCCTTTGTTCTGTCCAGCCCCTCAGTGGCTTGGATAATGTCCACCCACATTAAGGAGGGCAGTGGACTGAATCCATCAATTCAAATGTTAATCTCATCTAGAAACACTCTCACAGACACATCCAGAAAAAACGTTTAGATTAGCATCCCATGGCCAGTCAAATTGACCCCATAACCATAACCATATGGTTAATTATGGTTAACCAAAATTAACCATAACAAGAGGTGACTATCACTTCTAATGGCACTTGCAAAAGGTTATATTCTGTCCCCACAACAAGACTGTGTGCTGTTTAAGAATGGTTACCAGGTCTTTAATTTCTCTTCTAGTTCCCATTACACAAATGTGTGCACACAACACACACACACACACACACACACACACACACACATGCACCTAGTTTAGGGCTCTACAAAAAAAGTTAAAGTATGTCATTCAACTAGCCTGGAATAATAAACAAGAAATCATTACATGACTTTTTTATAAGAGAAAAAATTGCTTTCAGTGATCATATATGTTGGAGAACACAAAAAATGCACATAATTCTGTGATGTTAATTTTTAAAGTTTCAGATGTCACACTTCTGTAACATAGACCATAGCAGAAAGTAGCATTGGTGATTTTTTGGAAAACTATAAAAATATGCCACCATCTGCCATGAATATAAAAAGTAATGAGGAATTTTCAATTTTTTAGGAACCTAGGTAAAAACAATGAAATGGGAAAGAATCAGAGAATTCACAGTTGGAAAATGTACTTGAATTCAGTATAACTGAAAAGAAGGTTACAGAAAAGGATCAATTCATGGCAGACTAAAGCCAATCAAAAACCAGGGCTGGAACTAATAACAACTCTTGTCATTCCAAGAGTTTATTGACACTTGTAGACTTTGAAGAATTTACTTCTAATAACGCTACAAAGATAGTACTCCATTGACTGATTTTATCTTTTTCCTTCAGGGAAAGGAAAGAACAAGAACCACAGACTGAAGTACCAATTAAAAGAATTAACCAAATAAACTGATGAAGAAGAGCCCTGGGCTGGAACTCAGAGTGTTTGTGTTCAAATCTCTCGATGTCCCCTCAGTTTACACCTCTGAGGAAAGCACCTAACCTCACTGAGTCTCAGATGTCCCATCTCTAAAACAGGAATATTAACAATATCCTATCTTCCTTGTGGTTTACTTTTATGATGAAATAAAATGTTGTTTGAGAAATCACACTGAAAACGGTAAAATGTGAAAATGTAACATGGTAAAATAAGAAATTGGTGAATACAAATAACGAAGACTGCAACCACCTTCTCCAAACTGAAGAAAATGTCCCATTTGTTCTGACAAAAGATTTTCTTCTTTCTAATGTATATCAAAGGTCTTAAATCACATTAAAAATCAAATCACATTTGCTTTGACAATAAATTATATGATTTAATAAAATGAAATTTAGTTGAAACCAGAGCTGTTCAGGAAAATCATGAACAGAGGTGGGTATGTGTAGACGTGGAGATGACTGGGTCTGGAGAGAGAAGACTGGGGGCAGGGGGCACCCTAGTACTGTCTTTTGATGTTTGTTACTAAGTCCCATTCTTCCATGAAGAGTCCTCAAGCTGTCCTCAGTCTCAACCACACCCCTCTTCCCCTCTGAACTCGTATAGCATACACACCATGTAACTGAAATTCTGACTACATATGCTCTTCTTTGATGTTGCTTAACTGTGCCACCCCAGAAGACATTGTACCATCCTTGTGAGTCGAGATCCATGACTTGTCCTTCAGCATGACTCATGACACCCAGCAGAGGGCTGGGAATAGACTCCACATTCAGTAGGTGTTTGGTGATTAATATATTAATATCCTTTTGTACAAAGCCATTATCATATGTCCCTAGCAACTTGGCTCTGTGTCTCCACTGAGAACCAATCAAGAGAGAAAAGCTTGATTTGCAGAAGGATCAAACAAAGAAAACTCCTGACCATGTAATCAGTATCCTCCCTGTTACCTCTTCCTTGGGAGTCTTTAGCAATCAATCAGTCATGAATCCATCCACAACTCTCAGGGCACAATCTCAGCAGGAGACCCCAGGCAGCAGAGGGCAGGGGAAACACTGGGCTGGTGGACGGGGAGCCAAGTTCTCACCTCTGTCACTACTAGCAGGAGTGAAAGGCTCACCTCTTCCAGACCTTGGAGTTGTAAAATAAAGTGGTATAATCAGATGATTTCCAAGAACCTCTTGCAATTCTAAACTCCATACAAGTAGGGCACTGAAAGAGGTAGCTTACTGGATTCTGGATGGCGAGTCAGTAAATACACTTGGAGCATGACAGACAAACGGATTAAGTGGCAAATGTTGGCAGATCTTGATGAAAACCCAAAAAAGAGATTTTGCTTCCAACAGCAACTGTTTCTTCTTTCCAAAAGCGTGACTGTGATTGGAAATCAGGCACTCAGAGAAGCGCAGATGAATACACCGTCCCCTCATCACAGAAGGAGAAAACAAATCCCTGGATGCTTGAAAATTTTACATGCATAGTAATAGGCTTTATGAAAAACAAAAATTAAATCAAATCGCTCTTCAAAAAGAAATTCACCTTTATGAACAAATACAGCCTGAGGCATTTTCAGAGTTCAGGGAAGGGCAGAATTGAGGTTACATTTGCAAAATCTCTCAGCAATGCATAAATGAGTTAGGCTATAAATGAACACTAGATTTGCTTCAACCCTAAGAGCTTCTATAAAGCATAAAAGCTTTTAACTCCCTGTGAATAATACTTTCCCATAAAAAATCTGTCTTCCTGAGCTCTATTTCTGTAATTTCTGTATCTATAATTTGGAAGCCTTGTTGTTATTTTAAGATACGGTGAAAAGTAGTTTCAGAGAAATAGTTCTCGCAAGCACATTTGCATGCTGAGACGGTTAACTAGCATCGCATTTTCTCAGTAAAAACTCCTCAGATCATCCATTTATCAATCACAGATTCAACTTAATTCCTGCTTATCAATCCTCCCTACCTTCCATGATCCATCATGACCCATTCTTCAAGGCTGAAGAATACTTTCCAAAGCATTCCCTACTCATTCAGGCCACACTGACCTCGCTCTTCAATTGTACTGAAGAATATGTGGTAGGACGTCTTGACAGGGGCACACAAATAAAGAGATTCTGATGGCAAAATAACAGCTGGACCCTACAAATAGGTAGTATGATGGAGCATTTAAGAGTCAGAATCCCAAGGTTTGAATGCCGGCTTCCCCCCTTCCTGACATGTTATTTGCTTTGTGCCTCAGTTTCTCTAAAATCTATGAAATAGGGATAGTAGCTCTACCTACTTCATGGGGTGTTGTTAAGATTAAATAAGCTGATACGTGGAAAGCGTTTAGTAAGCATATGTCCATTATGTAGTGAGCATCCCATAAATGCTATTACTACTATCAATTTGGTTTGGATTAATAGCAATTTTCTCAGCGATGTGGCACTCACATTCACTTGTTTTTGCTATAGACAGACCAATTACTTGACAAATACGAAATAATACAGAAACAGACTAGAGTTATAATAACTAAGGAGAAAGAAAGAAAAACCATTAAACTAGAGGGTTTTCGAGTTAAAACAAGATCTGCTTAAACAGAGGATTTGATGTGTTAGCATGAGACCCAAGGGGTGCGGTTTCTGGGTGGGGAAAAAAGAGATGAGTAAACAAGGGAAGTGTGCAAGGATTGTGTGAAAGGGAAGGGCCTTAGAGAGTCATCATAGTTGACCTGGACTGAACTAAAAGGAGAAGCCAATTATCTTTTTCAAACAAAACAGGGATATGTTCTATATCTGCATTGACAAATTCTACCAAAGATGTATCAGTCAGGACAGGCTGGGATTTGTAACAACTACCCCCAATATCTCAATGACTTCAAACAGTAAAGATTTATATCTTTCTCATTCTACATGTCTATACTAGTCAGCAGGGGACAGGGACTCTGTTCATCTTAATCACTCAAGGACTCAGGCTGCTAGAAGCTTCTATGCTGTCTGATACCATCATCTCAAAACAATGACCCATGGCTTTCCACAGCAGGGAAAGAAGGAAGGAGACTTGTGCACCATCACTTAATGCTTCTGTAAAGACATAGCACATTGTTTCCACCCACATCTTAGTGGCCATGAGAGATCACATGCCCATGCCTAATTTCAAGGAGTTAAGCACTCAGGAGGAAAAGAGTAGAATTTTGGATAAGTGCTAGTAATATCTAGTACTAGTAAGGCATGTCCCACAGATTCTTCCCACTCTAGTACAGAGCTCTGAATAGCTGAGTGGTAATAATAATTGTAACAGACACTTTTATTGAGCACCAGTACATGCCAGACACAGATTCTTTGGTGCTCAAAAATGATAGCTATCCGCATTGTCATTCCCATTATTATTCAATTCTAAGCACAACCCTGCAAAGTGTTACTGTCTGGCTTCATAGGTAAGAAAATTGAGACTCAACAAGATTAAGAAACTTACTCAAGGCCATATAGACCATAAGATACTGATTTTCTATCTATCTTTCTGTTAGAGAATTCTGTCTCCTTTAAAAGTCTTTAGCATAACCCCAGACCATCTTTCCCATCATTAGTCCCATAGTCCTATTGTGGAAACTCACAATTTAACCAAACTACTCTCTTACTCTTCACAACACTCCATCTTTATGCCGCTGCTCACATAATTGCCTGTACTTGGAAAGATCTCTTCCTTATTTTTATATATCTAAGTTGTGCTCTTCCTTCAAAATGTGCTCAAGAATCACTTCCTCCATGAGACTTTTCCTGATCCCCAACAGAATTTTTTCCTTCTTTTAGATTTTCATAGTTCCTTATCTATGCCTATCTCAGCATTGTATTTATATCTTACTTCTCCCACCTAACCATCAGCTCCATGAAGGCAGGACTTGTATCTACATCTCTGTATGTGTGTGAACCTTACTGCACAAACTCAGGTGTATAGAATATACCGTGGAACTTTATTTTCTTGTGATTACAATAGGCCTGATTCTGACACTCCCACCCCACCTCCATGGCTGTTCTGGTAGGAAATTCAATTGTGGTCATTACTCAAACTGTTCTCCCCTAGAGCCCTGTAAATGTCCTAGCCATGAGGAAAACATTCCTGGAAGGCTTTGGGTTTGGGTTCCCAAGAGTTAATACTGATATGCACATAATCCCTTAGAGTCCAATTTTGTCCAGGGCAGATTTCTCGTAGTCTTAAACCTGTTCTTGCAAGAGACAGATGAAGCAGCCTTTCCCTCCCCTTACCCCCTGAGCATCCAAGATCTTGTCTCTTCCCCAGGCACTGAAAAGGAGATGGCCACAGGGACCCAAGGCCCTGCCAACCTCCCTAGTTCTTGGTGAAATCACTCCCACTCTGTTTCACTTCCCTCACCTGCAACATAATTCCCTTGCTCCTGCTTTCAGACTGCAAAACACAAGAAAAAAACATTCTGCAGGCCACTTACACTGTTTATTCTTCCCCTAAGGCAAGGAAGTCAAAATACTGTCTATCTTCTTTGAATTTGGAGAGAAAAACACATAAAAACAAAATTTCAATAAGATATCCAACTGCATAAGCTTATAGACCTCCGAGTGTTGATGTGTGTGAAGAAGACTTTTTCCAATTCATTAAAGACCTGGATGATGGGAAGATAATCCAGGAAATGAAATGTAACAGAGTGATTCAATGAAATGAACCCCGTAGGAGAGCTGGTAATAAATTTATTTACTAATGGATCTACCAATGTTGTCACACACAATACTGTGCAACAATACTGGTGACAGTCCTTACGGTTCTAAGTAGGTAAAAAGTGGGTAAAATATGAAATGATAGAATCCTATTTAATGAGGCTCAATCAATAAAGTGGGTTTTGAAGGGCTGTTTAAAAATATGACTGAAATAAATAAATGTTGACAGTTTCTTCAATAAAATCCATGTCTACTCGTTTTGTTTAAAATAAAACCTTTGACACATGGGCTTAAATATATAACACTTTTGCCATTAGCTCTGCATTTCTAAGGATGTTCCATTTTGATATTTCTTGGCCTGGAGTCCAATGACTTAAAGAGATCTGTGAAACTACTAGAATTTTCCCTAAAGTTATGTCTGCTGTTGCATATGTTTATATTTATGAGGAAGAGGTCTATGGATTTTAACCCATAGTCACAAGAATGTTATAGTCCATAAAAGACAGTGCCCAACACATACACACATTTCTAAACTCTCTCATCATTTTTCCCCCTACTTTTTAGGTACGTTAAAAAGAAAAAAAAAATCAGAAATTTACCAGGCAGTCATAAAATTGAACATGACTTCGAGGCATTCCATTTAAGAGCCACCTATAATGACACTGAACCTTATTCTGCAGCCTTAGTCCAAATGAGAATTCCAAATCACTAGGGTCATAATATGGGAGGATGTGTAGTACAGAATTCTAAGTAAAAGCTGTGGCAATATGGGAGGGGGTAACATAAAGAAGCCTTGAGCTCAAATGGATATGAAAACCTCTGCAAGCTAAGGTCACTTCACTCCTGTAAATAAGGGGAAATTCTTCGGGGACTTACAAAAAATGAAGGACCACCAACTACCAGTAAGTTCACTACATGGTTGACAGAGTAATCTCCAACATCAGAAACAAAATTGAGGTGATGTGGAAAGGTTGACAGAATGTTTATGCCTCATCGAAGAAAGAAAGTTGAAAACTGGTGATTAAATGTAGCCTGTTCCTGCTGAAGAAACCATTTCTCCCTCAACAGAAATGGCGGAAAGTAGAGCTAGCTCCAGGCCAAGGTCAGGAGACTCTCACTGCTTTCTCTGAGGATAGCACATAATTTTTGGGTCCATGTCTCTACAATTCCTTGAGCAGTGGTCCTCAATTTATTTTCTGCAGGGACACACATGATGAGGAATGTTAAACTGTAAGTTTCCTGACGACAGGCATAATAATAATAGGGACTAATATATTACCTCAGAGAATCCTCGTAATAACCTATGAGTTGTGGCTACTAAACCATTTCACGGATGAGGACACTGAGGCAAAGATGTTCACTAATATGTCCGATGTCAAGTGATGAAGATGGAATTTGAACTCAGTGAGACTGTTTACAGAGCAAACACTCTCAGCTACTACTCAAGATTGCCTCCTATGCTTGTCTTATTCAGTGCTATTAATACATCCCAACACCAGTTCAGTGATTTTCAAAGAGTAATTGTTTAAATATTTGTCACACGAATGAAAGAGGCTCATATATGGTTTTGTTGTCTGTATTAGGATTATCCAGAGAAACAAAAACAACAGGTTATACATAGATAGATAAGAGGAGATTTATTATGGAAATCGGCTCACATGATTATGGTGGCTAAGAAGTCCCGTGATATACCTTCTATAAGCCACAGATCCAGGAAAGCCAGGGTGTAATTCAGTCCAAAGCCAAAGGTCTGAGAACTGGGTAAAAGCTGAAAGTCCAAGAACCAGGAGCTCTGATGTCCAAGGGCAGGAGAAGATAGATGTCCCAGGTCAAGAGCAGAAAGAGAATTCATCCTTCCTCTGCCTTGTGTTCTATGTGGGCTCTCAAAGGATTGTATGATGCCTGCCCACATTGGTAAGGGTGGATCTTCTTTAGTCAGTCAGTCTGCTGATTCAAACGCTAATCTCTTCTGGAAACACCCTCACAAACACACCCTGAAATAATGTACCAGCTCTCTGGGCATCACCCACCACATACTGGTGCACTAGCTCTAACTCCACCCATTTTCCTTCCGCCCAAGGAGGCATATCAGCATGTGAGAGGGAGATTATCATAAAGAGAAACTGCATACACAAATTTAGGTGTGTCCTCAAACTCAGAAGTTGTCATATTCTACCAATTGTTAGTAACTAGCACATTATAACACCATAGTTGACAGAATGGAGGCTAATGACTCCCCAGAATTGGCTTCTAGGGAAGGATTCAGCAAAGACAAACTAATAGAATCTGCTGGTTGTCCACCAAGGTCCTTTCTCCCTTTCCCCCAGAGTCACAGATTACAACTTGGGACCACAGCTTCCCACCTAGGTTCTACATTCCCAGATGTTCCTTGCACCAGGGACCACATAACTAACAGCCACATAACCAACTAACAGCCACATAACTAACTTCTTGCTGGTGAAATGTGAGCAGAGGTGTGATGTGCCACTTTCAGGCTCGGTCCCTGAAACTTTGCATGTGGTCTCTACCACACTGCCACCTCTGCACAGACTATAAGACCCAAGACTAATCAAGTAACAAGGACAACTCCTTCTAGCCTTGCTACTCTGAGACCTTGTCAGAAACTCAGAATCTCCGGCCCCATCCCAGAACCAGAAACCACATTGAACAAGCTCTGCGTGCAATCTGTCTGCATGGTGAAGTTTGAGGAGCATTGAACTAGAGGATGTCAGAGAAGCCAGGTGAAAAGAAGCCTCTGGACCCCTCAGAATGGCATCTGGAACAGAGCTTCCCAGCTCCCTGGCACATTCATCCAGGACCGTCCCATAAAAGAGAAATCAACTTCTACATTTTGTAAAGCACTGAATTATTGTTGAATCTCATATTTTATGAGAACAGCTTCACCTTACCCTCATTAACACAGTGAGGAGAGTCTTTTTGATTACTTTCTCTTTTAGAGACCAGAAGTGAAAAACCTTTGAGGAAAGTATAAGGAGAAGTGCCAAGGTACTTCAACCCTTCACATCTGACAATACATTTGAAGGACATTCTTATAAATGTGTCCTTTATTGTATAGTAAAGCAAGGTTCCTTACCCCCTTCAGATCTGGTTAAGACTGACCCAAACCTCAGTTCCAAGATTTAATGGAAGCCCAGAACCTTCCCTTTAGCTTTTGCAGACTCCTGGGATTTCCTCTCCCCATTTCTTTCAGCCTCTGAGATCTTGCATTACTGCACACTGCCTTGGTTTATCCCATATCAATCTACTTCCCCCGATTGCCAACAACCATCCACCCTTCCTCATGGATCCCATAGACTTAGAAACATTAAAGAGTCACCCAAACATGTCCCATGTGGCCTTCCCTGACCCTCTGAATGCCCTCTACTTCCTCATTTACCTTTTCCTAGTGTAACAGAGAACAGTTTCAGCCAAAGTAGAGAAGATGAAAGGGAAAGAATAAAATGGCAGAATAACAGAGGAGAGAGTCCACCAGCCTGAGGTTTGGTTTGAAAATAACTCTGTCATTGCCAGGCACCAAAGGCATTTCTGTTGCTTTCCCACAGTCTGCAGTCTGCAGTCTCAGGCTCCCTTCCTTTATTGGTCCTTACTGGCCACATCTTATATCCAAGGATCTGTGGCATGCCATCACTAACACCTTATCCCAAATTAATGCATTCGTACTGTCATCTGACAGCCATTTACCATGTGTCTACTCCATGCCAGGCACTTTGCTAGGCACAGAGGATTGAGCGGCCGGAATACAAGAACTCTGACCTCAAAGAGCCAAATCATTGATCATTAAACACTGTGGTTACAGCTCAGATTGAACTCTACTCCAGCGCAGAGCAGGTGGAGGTAGCCTCCCCTGAAGGTTCACTCAGGCTGACACTCAGGCAGGAAAGGGCAATCAGGACAGCATTCTGAAGGCTACAACAATGTGTGTACAAGGCTCAAGGGTATGGTCTCCTGAGGACCTATGAGTAATATTAAGCATGTGTGGCTTGGGGGATAAGTGGATAGGGGAAGAGGAAGGGTGACGGATGAATTTGAGCAGGTGAGCAGGGCCAGATTATTATTATACCATACAAAAGATTGAACTTGACCTAGATTTTTATTTGTATGCCATGGACCTCTTTAGAAGTCTGATGAAGCCTATGAACCCCTTTTCAGAAAAATGTTTTTATACGTACAAAATACAACATAAGATCACAAAGAAACCCAGTTGTATTACAACACAATTCTATCCAGGTGAAGAACCCAGATTAAGAAAACCTGAAGGTCATGAAGAGCCAGGAAGCAGGGAGGTGATGCTCGGATCAGATTTTCCTCTCAGAAAGAGTGCTCAAAACTGTGCAGGGCGTTGGAAGAGATGAGAGAAGAAGTTGAAAGACCAGTCTGCCAGCGGTTAGAATAGCCCAATTGAGGAATTCTTGGTGAAAAGGTGGCCATAATTATTATTATTAATAATATTCATGTGGTTCTTCTAAAGCAGTACTTCTTGCCTCTAAAAAAAACCCAGCACCTTCTTTAATATTAAATATTTCGTAAAACTCCTTCTATTATCTTGAGGCAAAATTCAATAATACCCTAAACTACCTACATAACTTTCTTAGATCTTTAGGAAAAAAGAAATTTTTAAAGTATCTTTGAATAAGACCATATGCATTTCTAAATGCCATTGCTCAAGCACAACTAGACTAGAGGATGTAATGAAGTTGTCAGCACCAATACCCAGAATCACCATGCCAGTGAAAGCTCCAAATGCCGACCAACGTAAACACGCTATGTTAGCAACATCAATTCCTCAAGGGCCATTGGCATTGTGATGTGAGTTTCCCAAAACATTGAACAACTCAAATTTCAAACTAAGACAAAATGCAATCTTTTCTTGATTTACACAGCAGTTGCATTCCCAGAAAAGTCAGTGTCTGTTAAAAACGTGCAAAAATACTTCATGTTTGTTAGAATAATGAAATTAGGTTCCATAATTAGTTAATTGTAACCAGATTTTTCATCTCTGTGTATGAATGACTGGTGGAGCCTTTGAAAGACTCTTGGGATGGGGACCGATTCATTGGCATGCAACACTGCTCCACAAATCACAGGATGTCTAATTTCCTTGGCCCTTGTTCATTTTCATTGTGAGGTCCAAAAACATGACCCAACAAAGTTGTGAAATACCATTCCTGTTGAGAAGCATCAATAAAGCAAGCACTGGGCTCTTGTGTTTATGTGTGTATGTGTAGGTGTGTGTGTGTTTGTGTGTGTAAGGAGGGGAGAAGAGGGAAGAAGAGGAAAAATGGGATGGGATGTGGAGAACAGCTAAGAGAAACTTCTTAATCTTCTGAGGTTCATTTCTAAAGAGGGAAAGTTGGGAATGGTTATAAAATTTCCCCTGGCCTTAAAAAACTCTTTTATCTATCAATCTCCAGATTGGTTAGCACCTGAGGCTTCAAAGAAAGAAAGAAAGAAAGAAAGAAAGAAAGAAAGAAAGAAGAGAAAGACATTTGCTCCACCAGCCTCTCCAACTGCACCAGAGGGGGAAATTACCCTCTGACCCCTAAAGCCATTTACTAATGACCTGCAGCATGAGATTGGATGGCTTTTCTCATTAGTGCATGACTACATTGCAAATGTTATTGCCAGCCAGCCGATTATAAAAGCATAAAGAGAAAGCAATTAGCACAATCATTTTACATAGAGTAAATTTTAGTGCAGCCAGTTTGTCAGAGATGCAATTTCATGGGATCACAGCCATGCATTAATGGAGTTATGGGAAACTGTTAATTTGTTATTTGAAATGAAGTCCTTATCTCTGGCCAGTTAGCTCAGTTAGTTAGTGTTGGTGCTAAGGAGGCCAAGGGCATGGGTCTGCCTCCAGTGCTGTACAGCTGACTTTGTAATGTTGCACAACTGCTGACTGGCACTCTGCACTAGCCAACTCATGGAGGAGGCTGATCATTCCAAGCAGAATAATTTCCAAGGCTCCATGAGCATAGATGACTCAGGAAAATTTGCTCAGAGAATTTAAATTCAAAATACACACACAAAAAGGGCAATAAGAGGGTTCCTTGTGGTGATGGCTGTGGTAGTAGATACACAAACCTACTCAAGTGATAAAATTCTATAGAGCTAAACACACACACACACACGCATACACACACAAATGAGGCCAAGCAACACTGGGGAAATCATTACAAGATTGGTGGACTGTATCAAGGTCAATATTTTGGTTATGATATTGTACTATGGTTTTCTGTGAACAGTTAAATTTAGCGAAAACTGAGTACAGGGTACAAGGGATCTGTCTGTATAATTGCTTACAACTGCATGTGAATCTCCAATTATAATAATTAAATTTTGGATTAAAAATGAAAAAAATACACATATGGTTGGAGATAGCTAAGTAGTAGAATAAATCTTTTGTTCCCAAGACTGCACATTATTCAGGATGGATGGTTCAGGAAGAATTTCAATGGTTCCCAAGCACTATATCTTAGCACTCCAGAAACATAGTTCTCCTGATTTAGAAACCAGTCATCTGTTCTCTTTAAAAAATAAGGACTAGATATTTAAATTTGCCTTTCTCTAATCCTTTCAATTAGGTTTATATTAGATACCATCACGATCAAATTCGTGAGATAATTGTGGATTCCCAGTATTCAGATTCTTATGCAAAAAAAATGGGGAACTAGTAATTTTTTAGCATCTTGTAAATATCAGTCATCCTAAATATACAATCATATCAAATACTCATCTGAAATGGAGCTACCATGTTTCAAAAAAAATAAGACCTACCCATAAAATAAGCCCTAGCAGGATTTCTAAGCATTTGCGCAATATAAGCCCTACCCCGAAAATAAGACCTAGTGATGGGCGTGGCTACGCAGCATATCTGCACAACCCATGCATTTCATCGCAGAGCGGTAAAGAAGACGAGTAGCCCTTCTCATCTGCCCCATCGTGACAGCTACTATCCTAGAGGTGACCGGAAAGGTGCGGGCAGCCCCACCAACAAGGTCGGCCCCCCGTCAGGTCCCGGCCATCCTGTGCATGCTGCAAGCTGAGGCTTTGAGGGAAAAATAACACATCCCCTGAAAATAAACCCTAGGGTGTCTTCTTAAGGAAAAATAAATATAAGACCTTGTTTTATTTTCGGGGAAACACAGTACTTCTCATACAATCTTATAAGACAGCTAGACAAATACAGCTGAGTATTTCCATCTGGTAAATAAACACAAGTGAGACTTGGGATCACGTGAGAATAGGCTACAGACTGAGCCTGTGGAGTTTCAAGCTTGAAGAACTCTCAGAAGAAAATCAACAACCGCATGTCTAGAATGGTTTTGATTCTCATCTCCCCAAGTCTGTGCCAGAAAGGGTCCCCTGAACAATTATGTTAGGGGAATGATACATTCCGTCTCCAACCCTCCACCTCTGTAGTGGCTTAAGTTGTGCCTCTCCCAAATTCATATCTACCTGGAATCTAGAATGTGTTCTTAATTGGAGATAAAGCAGTTGCCAATATAAGTAGTTAAATTAAGATGAGGTCATACCGGATTAGGGTGGGCCCTAAATCCAGTGATTGGCATTCAGATGAGAAGAGGGGAGGATGCTCAGAGATACACATGGGCAAGAAGGTCATGTACCGACAAAGGCAAAGATTGGAGTGGAGTAGCTACAAGCCGAAGAACAGCAAGAATTGTCAGCAACCACCAGAAACTAGGAGATTTCTGGCCTCTTGAACTGTGAGAAAATAAATTTATGTTTATTTAATCAATCCAGTTTGTGGACATTTGTTATGCAGCCCTAGGAAGTGAATATAGCCTCCTATCTCAGAGATCTGCAGCATATATTAACATGTTAAAAGCCTTGAAAAGTCCTTAAATACTCCTAATTTTTTTAATCAAAGAAGCATTTTTCCCCCATAAAATACCTATTAGTTTCTCATGGAACATATTTTTAAAATGCTTTTTCAGATGATTTCAAATTTCAGTATGCATCTCATATGTTTATCACAACAGTAGTCACAGTAACAAGGACATGCAATCAACTTAAGTGTCCATCAATGGATGACTGGATAAAGAAAATGTGATACACACACACACACACACACACACACACACCATAGAATATTACTCAGCCATAAAAAAGAATGAAATTGTGTCTTTTGCAGCAACAAGGATAGATTATCTTAAGTAAAATAAATCAAGCACCAAAAGTCAAATGCCTTATGTTCTCACTTACAAGTGGAGCTAAATAATGTGTACACATGCACACAGAGAGTGGAATAACAGGCACTGGAGATTCAGAATGGCAGGAGAGTAGGGAAGTGGGAGAAGGGTGTGAGTTGAGAAATTACTGAATAGGTACTACATACACTATTCAGGTGATGGTTACACAAAAAAACCCAGACTTCACCACTACACATGTAATGAAACTGTACTTATACCCTCAAATCTATAAAAAAAATTTCAACATGCATATGAGTCACTTGAAGATTTTATTAAAATGAAGACTCTGATTCAGCAAGTCTCGGGTAAGGCTTGGGATTCTGCATTTCTAATAAGGTCCTCAGCGATGCTGTTGCTCCTGGTCCTTGGACCAAACTTGCAGCAGCAGGTTTTGGGCTCTATACGCCAGGAGTCAGGGGATTGGAGTGGATGATCTTCCAGGGTCTTGTCCAATTTCAAGGATAAGGACTCACCCATCTGTGTGGTTTGGTTTTTGTTCCCAGCTGTTTATTTCCCTTTAATAGGGAACTTTGCAGACTCTCCCACAGTGAGTGGAATAATCTCTCTCCTCACTGGTGTCACCTGAACCATGTGACTTGGTTTGAGCCATGGAATATTTATGAATGGAGAACAAGGTACAAGTGCAATGCTCGGTCTCCAGGAATATTGGTGGATGAAGAGCCTTGGCCCCTTCAGATCCAGCCTCAGAATGAAGACGTAGAGACCTCAGCCCAGCCAGTAGCCTGGAGTCCAGCTTGGCCCAGCCAAATGCTGCCTAGATCAGCCAAACCTCAGCCTACCTGTAGACCTATGAGTAAGTAAAATGCTTACTGTTGGAAGCTACTGACATTTTGAGTTTGTTGGTTATACAGCAAAAACTAACAAAAAACACCATCTTGGTTGTCTATCCACCCACCCATAACTATGGATGCAAACGTTTCTCTATAAGCTAGGAGGTATTTATTGGCTGTCGACCATCTACCCAGTACTGAAAGGTAGAAGATATGACTCCTACTCAGAGAGCTGATAGTCGAGCTTGGGGAGTAAAGTGATGTACAAATGAAAGAATAAATTACAGTGTAAACTTGTATAAGATTAAGAGCAATAGAATTTAGGCATAGCCTAAGTAGGCTGGAGTTGTCAGAGAAAGCTATGGATGGGCTTTGGGTAGGCAAAGAGAAGTAAAGCACTCATTTTGAGAAGATGAGGATGTCCTCTGGAAAAAGAATTCTAATAGAGTAGAATGCCATAAGCTAACAAAGTATTGACTGCAAAATTCAAACCACCTTTGCTGGCCATTATGGGAAAGCTCACATACATTATTATACTGTGGCAGGCCATTTGTGACCATTTGGAGGAGAAAAGACATTCTACTTGTCCATTATTCACTCCTGGCACAGTAACAATCGCAGGCACAATGAGAAGCTGCCAGTGGCCGGTTTTCAGTGGCCATGACAAAGCGAAGGCACTAAGGCCAGTGGGCTGCAGGCGGGAGTCGGCGTGCATTATTTGCCCAGTGGAGCTGACACAGGCTGAGAAATATTGGAGCAAGAGAAAAAGTGCTTTGTACCAAATTACTTTTTATTCCTCACTTAATAAAAACTTCTTGGGTTGTCTTCAGTTATTGCAGCTGGGTTCATGATTCATAGATCATAAATGTATGCATAGAGCAATTCTTGTGAAGATGTGCTGGGGATTACAGCAACTCCAGAGGGAGAAGTGAGTCTGAGCAGAGTGACTAAGCGGTCTGCTCACCTGAAGGAGCCATTTCAAAGAGCAGATGTTGCAACAAGAGTCCACAGGTAAACCAGAGAATGGAATGTCCAGTGGTTCCCATGACAACAAGGATTATAATTGTTTTAAAGATAGAAGACCTTATAAATGTTCTGTTCCTATGTATTCATTTTATAGGTTGGGAAACTGAGTGTGGACCCAGAACAAAAATCTCAGACTCAGGACTCCCAGTTGCAGCAGGAGATCTCTGACGGGTGCAGGGAGCAGTGTATTCCCCACAGAGCTGGCCCTGTCAGGGGTCTGCAGTGGCGGATCCCAGATGCGGTCTCTGCCCAAGGGTCTTACAGGCAGCTCATCCCGGGGAAGAGGAAGCACAGGATACACAGAAGCCCAGCCATGGTCAGAGGAACGGGGAGAGTGAAAGTGCAGCAGTGTCTGTATTCCTCAGATTGTCCTCTGGTCCCACATCAATGCCCCCTTCTCCCTACAACTGGACCAGAATTGTCAGAATCTGGAGAGAGAAGGTGGTTAACCAAAAACGTAGCAGCTCACATTTATTGAACACTTCACATGAATTATTATATCTCATTCGACTTCACCAAAGCCCATTTTATAAAGGTGGAAACTGAAACTTAAAGACTGTTAAGTAACTTTCTCAGAGGTCTCGATGAGCATACATGGTGGAGGGAGGGTTTTAGGGTGACATTTTCACACCAGGGCTCTTGTTCATGACTTCTGTTGCATGTCGCTTTACCACTGGAGCTATCTCGGTGCTACAGGCTGAAATTTGTGCATGCAAGCATGGCCGCAAATATTCTCCTCCCTCCAGCCCACCCAGGAGGATTCTATCAAGGCCAAATCAGTTCCTTTGTTCCACCTTTCACCTTCAGAAGAAAAGATATCTTATCTTTAAGTACTTGAGAGTGGGCAGGGTCTGTCTGGCAGTACCTGGAGGAGGAATGAAAGGAAAGACTAAGTCTTTGCAAAGAAGGTTATGTTGAGCTACACAGTGAAAAGGGGGAGAAATGAGAGGAATTAAGGTAAATGGATCTAGTAAGAGAAGTGAGCAGTAAATGAGAAGCTCCAGGCAGTGTGAGATATAAGAAAACTGAGGAAAGGAAAGTGGATATGAGAAGTGTTTCTGGGAATTAATGTTTTTCAGTAGATAAAACCAGAAAATGGACCTGCTTTCATATTATTGTACGGTTATGAAATTGTACTTCAGGAAATGTGACACCATTACAGAGCTAAATAACAACTCTAATGTACCTCAATTTTGGGACCAGAGAATACAATTTCAATAGGTTCACATCTGTAAAGAAGCAGAGCAGAAAGCATGCCACATGCAAACCTGTTACACACGCTGGGGTTGGGGCCATTTCCTGATGATACAGCAGGCCTCCCAGCAGAGGCCACCAAACAAGCATAGAACAGAGGAGCCCTCCTGGGATCCTTCTGCAAGTTAGAAGTCTACAAGTCCAACGTCTGAAGCAAGAAAGGAGAAAATGGCAGAAGAACAAAGGCCACAGAGAACACTTTTACAAACAAGTAGATGACACCACCTGCAGACTCCCTGAACTACCTGGAAAGTTTGAGAAGGAGTATATTGTGTATTTGCAGCAATTCAAGTGAAAGCAGGGGCAGAGAAACACTGTTTTGTTCTATTTTCATGATTCTAATATACCCCTGGTTTGGGGAAATCTGAGAAAGCATGGATTATGTGTTCTAACTCCATTGAAAACGTTAAAAAACCAGAAATGAGAACTTGGTAATATACATACCATGGAATATTATTCAGCCTTTAAAAAGAAGGACATTCTGCCACTTTGCAACAACATGGATAAACCTGGAGGACTTTATGCTACTTGAAATAAGCCAAAAACAGAAAGAAAAATCCTACATGATCTCACTTATATGTGGAATCTAAAAAAAAGTCAATAAAAGCAGAGAGTAGAATGGTGGTTACCAGGGCCAGGGAGGTGGGGGAAATGGGGAGATATTGGCCAATGGATGAGTAAGTCCTGGAGCTCTATTGTACAGCATGGGGACTGTAGTCAATAATACTGTCTTGTGTACTTGAATTTTTCTAAGAGAGTAGATCTTTAGTGTTCTCACCACACACACACGCACACAAAGGTAACTATGAGGAGATGGGTATGTTAATTAGCTTCACTGTAGTAATCAGCTCACTCAATGTAGTTATATCAAACCATCACACTATACCCTTGAGACATACACAATTTCAATTTAAAATAAGTTGATGATATATTTAGATGATATATGTTAACTTGAGGGACACATAGCAAGGCAGATTTGTCCTGCAGGGAAGTCGAAATTTCAGTCTGGGTTTTGTAACAGAGATGAGCTCTGAGATGTGGATTTAGGAGACACGAGGGAAGCCACGCAGGCTCCAAGAAAGCTCATGGAGAGGAGGGGAACAGGTCTGACCCTCAGCACACCCGGCTTCTCAGTTGCTTAGCAACCCCTGCTGAGAGATTAAGCAGTGTGGGTCTTTCAGAGATATTTGTTGTAAGTAACAAAATTGTATCTGAATCACCAAAGAGTAACTTCGGCTTTCAGAGGTGACAAGCTGACCACCAGAGGTAGTCAGTCACCAAAGTTTATGAGGGTTGGACCATGAGTTAACCTGGGGGGCATTCAAAAGAAATGGGGGACAGCCCCAATCAATCCCTAAAGAGTTCACTGCCTAGGCAAACATACCATGTGTTCAAGTGACGATACACACACACACACACACACACACACACACACACTCCTCTCAGTGTATTTTAAATGTTATGTGTTCTAGAAATGCACAAGATTATCTTATTCATTTGTTTGTGTGCATATGTGTGTTCATGTCCCGTTTTAATGTAAAGAAACTTAACTTCTTTGCCCTGCAAAAGCAAAGGAAGAATGAGTATGCAACCAGCATCCTGGGGTTAGGGTGTAACTAAATATTTTATGACCCAATCAGGCTGTTATCCTCTAAGATCACTGCTATGCAAAGATGTTCACTAAAAAAGAGGATTCATTTTAGTATATAGTGCATAGCCTTTGGAAAGAAAAGAACTAACATGCCCATCTCCTGGCACCCCAAAACAAGTAGTTAGGGCAACCTGCAGCAGACTCTCTCCAACCAAGCCTTAGTGACAAGGAAGGTAGAAGTCTAGAGAGGATTCAAAGAGACAGAGTCTGTGCAGTGAGTTGGTTTCAGAATAGAGCATGAGAATGATGTTGTAGGAGTCTCTAGTCCATGTCTTTTCCCTGGAAATGACTATACATGTATAAAATGAAGAATGAGGACCCTGATCAGAGCTGGCACCTCTAGAGTGAGATCATGCTTTCTCTACTGATGAACCGAGAAGCAGGCACAGCAGGTTGGCTGGGTGGAGCCACAGAGGCTCTCGCATACTCATGTGGGCAGCAGGAAGTGTGGGCTGCTCGGACACCAGTCTCCACAGTTGGGGGTGGGAGACAGATGGACATGCCACCTGGGACAGTGTTAGCCCAACCCGTCCAGAGTTCTAGAAGAAAATCAAGGGAAGTACAGCATGCCAAACTGTAAACATCTCATTTACTAATTTGCCCTGTCAGGATTCTAGCTGGTTTTAATTTAATTTAAAGAAATAAAAGAGCAGTGTAGGAACATGTACCCAGAACACTGTGGGACAATTCATACCACATGTTCTCCCTTAGAGCATAATGCAGGCTGATCTTCTGGCCACCATCCCCTAACCAGGGCCATGTCTGCTGTCCTATTCAGATATCCCGAGATGACATGAACACATTTGTTTATCAAGAGGGGTGTTTGTACTTTTAAGAAAAAAACATGCCCAGGAAATATAGTTAACCTCACAAGGAAGTCCCAGACAAAGAATCAGCGAAAAGCACTCACCATTCACAGTCAAGTTCACCAGGCACACTGAGAAAGGCAAATGCTGTTTTTAGGGATGCACACACTAGAATTTAGGGATGGAATGGTAAGATGGAAATTGCATTATGATACAGTAAAAAAAAGAAACAAGTTTGACAAAATGTTGACTATTGTTGAATCTCAGTGGTGATAAGTGTATAGGGGTTTATTAAACAAGTGATCCCAGGTTACAGACAAGATACGTTCCTGAAAACGTCCTTAGGTCGCATTTGTATGTAACTCTGATCCCTGATGAAGAGCGCACATATGCTAATAATAATAACAGCAATACTATAATGGCTCATATGTGGTAATAATAATACAATATAATAAAGTAATAATAATAATAATCCTCTGTACTGTAATAATAAGTTACAGAAACTATGGTGCTCTTTTAATTCAAGCAAATAGAACATAAAAACAAACTCACACAAAAAGTTTAGATGGAAGAAATTTCCAAAAAGAATATTAAAGGTTAATACCTAATGTTGCATCGACGCTAGGCTAATAGGAGTGTTACTCTTATTTTGATCTTCTAACCAAATCAATAATGACCTTTCCAATTCAATAATTAATCCACTATGCTGCTTAGTAATAATTGATGCCTGCATTGGAGCCCTGCCTTTCACATGCTCCATTATTCTCACTTTATCTTTTATGATTGTTCCACCAGTCCAGCGACTAAAGTCTAATGCTTTCCCAATGGATGACAGCATCTGGCCTTTTTCCGAACGCTTAATTATTTCTACTCTTGTTTCCATTTTCACCACCTTTCTCTTCACTGCAGGCTCACCTGGACATGCAGTGGACTTTTGCTTTGGAGGTGTGGTCATAAGGGTAAGCACGGACTCACAAAATTGAATTAAAAAGTTAAGACAAAAGCAATACTGTGAGTCGGCAACCATATAAACAGTGAGACTAGAATAAAGATGTTGCGCCAAGGAACCACTTTCGTTAGGTGGGTTTGTTTACTCGGCGTGGAAGAAACTAGTTCCCGAATTATTAATTTAATTAATTAATTATAAATTAGCCTTATAGGGGGCCTTGGGAGCCTGTTTGCAAGTACGGAACGCTTTAAGTCAGGTCATCCCAGAGACTGCCTGTACTTTTGCAAATATTTGAAAATTTACATAATTAAACATTTTTTAAACAATGTGCAAAAAAAAAAATAGAGGCAATTGAATTTTCAGTGTTTTCTGTATACTTCACCATCTGTGAAAGCCAGTCAGAACAATATGGGACTAGTTAGAGCTGGCTGAAGTCCTATAGCTTCACAAATATCATATCTATTTTATAATTACTTAGCATATTTAATTTGTTTTGAATTCAGTTGCGGGGGTTGAATTAACCGTACTCCTTGGTTGATGGTGCATTATCAGCGGTCTACACGAGGCTTCTCACTTGTCCTGTTTATGCAACTGTTCCCTCTCACTCCTCCGCATAGGCAGCTCTTCTCATGTGTGCATGTGTAAGCCTTTCTATGTGTTCTTGAAAAGTACACGTTTCACTTACGTGCATGTATTACAGATGCACTCCATCCTAAAAAATCAAACTGGATTATTATGGATTAGATTATTAGTTTTAAAGTCATCAATTACTGAGAAAGTTATGTTCCGTTTATATGGATGAAATTACAAAGAAATGGCAACATATTTATATGACATAGCTATTTGGCATGGGAAAATGTTAGTGGCTGAAACATTATTATAATATGATTTTCGCGTTAATAGTGATGATAGAATACCTACGCATTACTGATTTTTCACAAATTCTATGAAGAATGTACAACCTGACCTGTTTTATGAAACTTAGATCAAATATTTTTATTACCCCAGCAAAACCAAAACTAAACTAAACAAAAGTAAAAATTATTGTGTTTTCTGTTACCTCTGCTTTGCACCTAGGCAAGTAACATCTGACACCTTACAGATTCATTGCCTGTATGTGATGTTAGTTCAGCTGTCAATTACAAGCTACCTACCTGGGCATTATCATCACATATACAATCTCTAACTTCCAAATAAAAAGTGGCGCATATCCAGCAGATGTTTCTTAAACATGGGGGGAAGGGGAGTGCTATGAGATAATACAGCCAAGACTGAAGAATATATAAATCTGGGCCATCACTGAGTATGAGAAAAACTTGGTTTTCAAGGATTCCTATAATAAAGATGGAGAATAGCATTAACAATGCCTGTAGGTTAATGTGCTGAGTGGATTGACTGAATGGTGTCAGTGATTTTGTTGTTGTTTATCTTGTGAATAAAGCTTTTTATTTTTTTACCATATTTACTTTGTCTAGAAATGTTTACTAGGAATATGAACGCATTCTAGCAAAAAGGGTAGGACTTGCTTTTTGTCAAGCTCACTAACATATATCTCCTTCTTTTCCTTTAATTCTTATGAAAAAGTTAATTTTGTTTTAAGTGTTTTTTAATTACTGCTTCTTTTCAAGAAAATAAGCGTCCTGTAGGAGACAGGTGCACTCTACAAACTACCAAAATATACCAGCTACCTCCAACTTATAAATGGAATGTGTTTCTTAATTAAGTTTCTTAATAAGTCAGGTGTTGAGAATTTGAAGTACATGTTTGTTTGCTTTTGTTTTTTTTCTCATGAAGATATGTTACATAGAATGGTTAGTTTTCTAGATCAAATAAAAATTTCTCTACCTTATTAACACTGATAAAATTGTTTTCTTAGAATGATTTTTCTCAAAGTGTAGTCCAAAGCCCCCCGGGAACCACTAAGAAACTCTCAAGGGGGTCCTTAAGGTCAAAACTATTAGGGGAGTCCTTAAGGTCAAAACTATTTTCACAATCATCCTGAAATGTGCTTTATTTTTTCATGGCATTGACATTTGTGCTGATGGTCCAAAACCTATGGTGAATAAAACCACTGATTCCTTAGCCCAAATCAATGCAATGGCACCATACTAGTAATCGTCAAATCCTTCCCCACAACTCACTCACATTAAAACAAAAATGCAAGTTTCACTTAAAAATGTCCATGATGAAGCACAAACATTATTAATTTTATTAAACCACAACTCTGAGTACACATCTTTTAAATATTCTGTGTAACAAAACAGGAAGTATACATACAGCACTTATGCTACATACCAAAGTACAATAGTTGTCTATAGGGAAGATAAAGTGTGTGATTGTTCAAGTTGCAAGCACAACTAGCCAATTTTTTCATGTAATACCATTATTTCCTGAAAGAGTGGCAACAAACTGCAGTTATTCAGATGTGGGTATGTAGCAGGTATTTTTTCAAAAACGAATGAAGTGAGCCTGACACTTCCAGGAAAATAACTGGTATCTTTGTTGCCAATGATTAAAATTGAGCTTTCAAATGAAAATTGTAATTTTGGAAAACTTGTATCTACCACCATAAACTTGATGTTTCTTGACATTTAGACACTGACATGACTTCAGAATTTACATTGTAACTAATTGTTAAGAATTAAAACAGCTTGCGACTGGCACAAGAACAGGGACATTGACCAGTGGAACAGAACAGAGAACCCAGATATAAAACCATCCTCATGTAGCCATCTAATCTTGACAAAGCAGACAAAAACATGCACTGGGGAAAAGAATCTTTATTCAATAAATGGTGCTGGGAAACCTGGATAGCCACATGGAGAAGACTGAAACAAGATCCACACCTTTCACCTCTCACAAAAAATCAACTCATGCTGGGTAACAAACTTAAACCTAAGGTGTGAAACTATTAGAATTCTAGAGGAAAATGTGGAAATATTCTTCTAGACATTGGACTAGGCAAAGAATTTATGAAGAAGACCCCAAAGGAAATCACATCAACAACAAAAATAAATAAATGGGACCTGATCAAATTAAAAAGCTTCTGCACAGCCAAAGAAACTGTCAAGAGAGCAAACAGACAACCTCCAGAATGGGAGAAAATTTTCGCATGCTATACATCCAATAAAGGGCTGATAACTAGAATCTATTTAGAACTCAGGAAAATCAGCAAGGAAAAAACAAACAACCCTATCAAAAAGTGGGCAAAGGACATGAACAGAAACTTTCCAAAAGAAGACAGAATAATGGCCAACAAACATCTGAA